>JAUELF010001231.1:0-18361 GCA_031471495.1 Clinocardium nuttallii
AAAGAAGAAATTGCACAAAACGTGCAATTTCTCCTTTTGCCATAATGTTTTCCACTTTTAGTCATAGGTTATCCCTTTAATTATAGAGATGTTCCATATTTTGACAAAATATGTCCAAAGACGTCTGCTGCAGAATTGTCGTATGATGGAAAGTGTTAAGATGCATTGATGCTCGAGAGCCCATGTTGCGTCGTCGTCAATGAACCTATACAGCGCACGTGGTCGAGTGGTAAGTGTCGGTGATTTGAAACTTGGTGTCACTGATTCGATCCCCAGTTGGGGTACGACGGTCATGGTCGAGTGCCCTTGGGCAAGGCATATTTTCTAGCCTAGTTCTGGTTTGTTTACCAAGGAATCATGAATAAGTGAACTGTCACTGTGATATAACTAAAATAATGTTGGAAACGGCGTAAGAGCCAAATAAAACTAAAACTACATGTTAAGACAGTTACAGTAGACGACGTAAGAAGAACAATCTTTAATTTCAACTCTATCAAATAATTACAACATCATTTATATATATATGTATCAATAGTCTGGCCTTGAAGTTTTACACAAGCTACTGCATTGTATACTCTGTGTTGCTGGGTAAGATTTAACCCATTTCCTCATATAGACGCTTTATGACGCCTCTGCAGAAGATGGCCTTTTGAAAACATAGTGACAAAAGGAGAAATTGCACAAAACGTGCAATTTCTCCTTTTGAAACAATGTTTTCCACCTTAAGTCATAGGTTATCCATTTAGTCATAGAGATTTTCCATTGTTTTGACAAAATATGTTCAGTCGTCTGCTGCAGAATTGTCGTATGAGGGAAAGGGTTAAGAGAACAGTGAGCGTACTAATCAAATATCAACTCGCCATATATATTTGGCATGCTGCTTATTACTGTCTTTAATTCCTCTTTTCCGTGTCGATAAAATGTGTCCCTCTTCTATCTGAAACTACAGTGCTAATAATGAAAGTGTTAGATAAATCAAACTATGCAATTATCTTTCATATCATCAGTCAGTCTATAGATAGTAGATTTAATTAAAGATCCTGCTGTCTGCATGTAGTATACATGTATGTTATTGGATACTCCTTATCCATGTTTAAAATATATTTATAAATGTAAGTAGTACAAATGAAGTATGATTGACACATGTAATTGAAAACATGGTTTTAAACATATTCATGTTAGGCAATTTTTGCAGGCATATTCCAATTTCGTCGCACTCATGAATATATATAAAACTTGACAATAATTACTTCTAATTGGTATTTATCTTCAGGTATGCAGTTAACCAAATAAAGGATAAGCTTACCCTTTCCCTCATACGACAATTCTGCAGCAGACGACTTTAAACAGATGTTGTCAAAGAATAGAAAATCTCTATTATTTAATCGATAACCTATGACTAAAAGTGGAAAACATTGTGTCAATAGGAGAAATTGCACGTTTTGTGCAATTTCTTCTTTTTTCACTATGTTTTCAAAAAGCCGTCTGCTGTAGAGGCGCCAGAAAGCGTCTGTATGAAGAAAAGGGTTAAGTATGCAGACGCTTTCAATTGCATCATCAGATGACTAGTTATAGGACTATACGCTCGTACACCACAATATGTAGGTTACACAAATTGGTTCATGTTATGAGGTTTTTTCTGCTTTACCGACATGCCATCTGTCGAATGTTGCATTTCTTGTGGTACATTCGGTCCCTTGAAAGACATTGAATAACTCAGAAGGAACTTCCGGTGTGTATCTTCTGAAATCAGGAAAATATCACTAGTGAGGACGTCATTATGTTAGGTCAAGCTGTTGATCTATTTTGGAAAACATTTCTTGATAATTAGGTCAACAGGCAGCCATTGGTTTGTGTTACTCATTTACTTGCAACTTTCAAATTATCGAAGGCAGTTTCTCCGAGTAATTAAGTAAATAATTAAATAATAGTATACATTCTGTCAGGATATCAAACGTAGACGAATAGATGAAACAACGATAATCTGAAAAAACTACTAATTGTCTTGACCCAGATGCAAACCGGACCTTACTACCTGCGATAATTTGCTTTTTTAAAAACATAAAACAAATGTGCAACAAAATACCCATATTAAATGAGCCGTCCCCGCGAGAAAACCAACAGTATGGCATCTGCGTGCGGTATCGACCCAGACCAGCCTGCGCTGTCCGCGCAGACTGATCCAAGCCGACTCATTCCGTCTCAAGGCGATATAGGTATAGAGTAATGATTCCTGAAACAGAAAATCCACATGAGGCTAAAAGTGTCTGTCCCGATAAGCCTGAGCGGCATGCTAAGGCTGATCCGGGTCGACACTTTACGCAGAGTCCATAATGTTGGTTTTCTCGCGAGATGGCTCACGTGTCTAAATTTCGTCTATTGTGGATGTGTTTAAGATTGTTTTCTTAAGGAAAAGGATTAACTCAACAATGATTATCAAATACTAATAGGAATCCGCTATGGTCGAGTGGTTAGAGTCGGGGATTTCGAAACCGAGGGTCCCGGATTCGATCCTCGGTCGCGGCACTTGGTGGAGTGCCCTTGGGCAAGGCACATTGTCTAGCCTAGTACTGGTTTGTTTACCCAGGGATCATGACTAAGTGAACTGTCGCCGTGATATAACTGAAATAATGTTGAAAACGGCGTAAAACCCTAATAAATAAATACGTTTTTAAAATACAACAAATCTGCAGCAGACTATTTTGAAAACACATATGCAAAAAAGAGAAAATCTTTCATAATGAAAGTATGAATATTAAAAGGAGTTGAAGTTAATTAATGTGGCATTATGAGCTATTTCTCCTTTTGCCACCTTGTTTTCAAAAGTCGTCTGCTGCAGAATAATGTTCTGTACGTTTTACACCACGTTCTCACCAATTTTAATTGCAGTTGTTCAAAGAAGAGAAAGCCTGGAAGAAAAGATGTGAGGTCGACGACGTTTATTTCGAGAAATACAACAGAACCTCCGCAGTCAAACTTTCCCCTAGAACTCGCATGATGGAGTACGCAAAGGATAAACTCGCCAAAATAAAGATGTTCGTGTCTGACGTCTGTCCCTGCCTTCTTTGAATAGACATATTTGTGGGATTCTGTGTGTGTCCAAAATTGACCTAATCTTGACCTTTATAAAACCACCACCAACAAAGCAGTTCATCGATAATGGGTACGATGATATTCAAACCATTCCTGCAATGACAAACATATCGCAACCGCTAATATATCTGTTGAATATTTGTATTACTCTAGATATTTTTGTGAGCGATTAAGGCTTTATAACTATATCTTAATTGTTTTGATTTTGAAACTGGATACAATGTTTTGTGTTTGTCACGATTTTTAATTTAGACATATCCTCTTCAATCATATGAACACATTATTATTTTGTACATTTGTAGAAATTGATTTTTTTTGTGCAATTGGTTTCGATGAGGGAGATTTTTATTTTTTATTTTTTATATTTTTTAACATACAATGAAAATTGTTAAAAAGAAATACTAACGATTAAATAAAACAATGAAATATGTTATGTTTTAGTGTTCATTTTGGTACAAAGTAACATCACTGTAAATCATTAAACATGTTTTAATAGTTTGAAATAGCTCGGGCAAGGCCTAAACAACCCGACATTGCACTACAAACGACTGTTGAAAGCATATTGAGCAATGGTTCCTCCTACCACAATGTTTTCAGTACTATTGAGTAGCTGGGTTGAATCACCCAGGACGCACGAGTATGTAAACTGTGAGGGTGATGATCGGATATAAATGCTGTTGAAAACGGCCTAAACAACCCGACATTGCACTACAAACGACCATTGAAAGCAAGGTGAGCAATTGCTCATCCTTTCACACTGTTTTCAGTACTATTGAATAGCTTGGTTGAATCACCCAGGACGTACGAGTATGTAAACTGACATCAATAAATAAATGATGTTGAAAACGGCCTAAACAACCGGACATTGCACTACAAACGACTGTTGAAAGCATGTTGAGCAATGGTTCCTCCTACCGCACTGTTTTCAGTACTATTGAGTAGCTGGGTTGAATCACCCAGGACGCACGAGTTTGTAAACTGTGAGGGTGATGATCGGATATAAATGCTCTTGAAAAGTTTGATTTACGCAAGTAGAATGAAGGTCAAATAAATCCGCGTCCATGCTCAGCTAGCAAATAGTCCATAAAAACCTTTGTTTGCAAAGAAATTAGTGTATACATTCACCAGAATGCATTGCATATATGTGACATTGGCTTCAACTAAAATGTGAATAAGTATAAGATGCATTAGAAATGTTTCATTTGATCAAATTTAGTATTTTGACCTTGTTTGAGTAGAGTATGAGAAAAATGGTTTCGACCCAGCCCGAGCTCGCTCAAACTAATGGTTATCATGTTCGCTTGGTGAATTCTCTCTTGCACGATACGCGTTTTCTTTGAATTAATGTAAGGCTTAGAGGTAACTATGTACAATGCTATAGGGGTGTTCTACCTGTTAAACACTTAGAAAGTGTGATCATGGAGGGTTGAAAATGATTGATTTACATGGAAACAAAGACGGAAATTAAATTTAATTAATTGGTGTAAAGTGACCTGAATGGCTTAAGGTCAGTTGGATGCAATTCACTTTCCATAGGCGACTATTATGATATTGCACTTTCCCAACAATCCTAATACCCAGAAAACTATACCTAATTAAAGTTCATTCTTTAAACTACTAAAGAAGAACAAACAACTCTTATTAACCGTTAACCTGCAGTGTCACTGACTTGTAACTTCATAAAATACGTGTTGTTCTGAAAATGGCTCTTAAGCTGTCAATATAGCTTAAAGCAAACCATGTTTTGATTACAAATCAGTCAGAGGGTATTCAACTTTATTAAATACACTTTCAGTTTGCAACAAAATCATTACTGGTCAATGGGAGACCACTTCGGTCCCATGAGTTCATCTGAAATCACCTGGACAGAATTGTCTGCCTAGCGCTCAGATCAGAATTGCTTCACTTCAACCTTAACGGATAAAAACAACAACGACACAACACAAAATGTTTTTAAAATATGTACTTTTAAAGAAACACAATGAAATATTTACATCTTTTAACTTTTCTTGTCTTTTCCTTTTTATTTTTTGAAAATCTAATGGTTTTACACTTAAAGCTACTGTGTTCAGCTATTTGTGTTGTCAGTTAGCGCAGCCAATCAACCATTACTATAACATAGCTATAATATCATTAGTGGAATGGCAACATACCTCGTAGAAGTTGTACTTTTATTGTTGGATACTTCCACATCCATAAGCTGATACGATACCGTTGGAGAAATTTAACTTCAAATGAACGCACAAGTTTGAGAGTAAAGAAAGATTAAAGACGTGCGGTTGTTTATATAAATTAAAGGTGTGGCAGGATTCCAGATGGTTAGAACGCCCTCGGACAAAGCCCGTTTTCTGACCTAGGTCCAGTTAACCCTTTCCAACATACGACAATATGCAAGAGACAACTTTGAAAACATATGGACAAAACCATGGACAATCTCCGTAAATATAAGTATCATTATTGAATGGATTTGAAAACATATGCAATTTCTACCGTTGCCTGTATTTTCATACGTCGTCTCCTGCAGATGCGTAAATATGTGACTGCGAGTGAGAAAAGTGTTCATCAATCAGTTTTCTTTGAAATAAGTGTAATATCACCGACATATCATTGTGGAAATAAATAAATAAAAGGCACTTTATAAGGTGATGAATTCATAATTATATATAATCCTACATAGGACTGGCATAAACACATGCAATATAGATATAATATCATAACACATGCAATATAGATATAATATAATAACACATGCAATATAGATATAATATCATAACACATGCAATATAGATATAATATCATAACACATGCAATATAGATATAATATCATAACACATACTCACACCCAGTGGACTCGCGACAACAAATGAGCCGTCCCGCGACTGAACCATCATTGCGGACTCGCGACAACAAATGAGCCGTCCCGCGACTGAACCAACATTGCGGACTCTGCGCAACTGCTGCAGAGTATCGATGTCAGAAACCATCCATATGCGGCAAAGAGGTTGAGACAGTTGATGTTCTTATTTCGGAAGGAATGACAACAATTTAAATAACTATAATGATATAATAAGCACATAATCTATACCATAGTACATGCATAACATATCACGTACTACGAACTAGGTACATGACACATTAACAAAAGTCACATGACACATACATTAAATAAAACCAACAGACAATCCATTTTGTTAGTTTGTTTTTATTGTTTTTTTTACACCGTCTTAAATATAATTTGAAGTATACTTATTCATGAGCACTGGGTGTTAACAAATCAGCACTTGGCTGGGAAATGTGCCTTGCCCAAGGACACTCCACCATGACTCCCACGCGCAAACCACTCGACCACGGCCGATTCACACCCACAATCTATAGTTACATCAGAAACACTAATTACTCGCAATACGCATTAGTAATTAAAACATGCAAATAATCACCCGACAATATAGTGAAAAACAAATAACATACATGGTTCACATTGTACCATATATACAACAAATATAATCACATTACACATATATCACATAATGCTACATCTGTCCTGTACTTTAGACCGTTTCTGGTTGTCAGGACGACGGCCGTTCCATATCCCACAATTTCTCACATCTGTCATAACAAACTCTTCAACTTCAATGCCACAGAAAATGTCTATTTCATCCAGACTCAGTTTTGACACATTCACCGGAAGTGATTCTTTCAATATGGCGGCGCACACGTGACCGATCAATGGGGTGCAGTCAAGGGGACCTCCGAGGTAATTTCTTGTTGCTAACTCTAGGTTACAGGACGGAAGCGCTGTAAAAATCAATAAAACATACATTTAACGCTGATTTACACAAATTGCATTTCCCATATTAATTATTACAGAATAACATGAACAATTATTAATCTGTTTGATTAGGACGATAGTGGGAACTTACTATGTCAACATCTCCAACTTTTCCGAGAATTGTAATTCAAAATAAGGATGTTGACAATTTTCGTTATTTATTAGACGACTCCATAACTATTCAAGACTTTGTTAAAATCCTCAGATGATTGTCCATGTCGCAAGATAATATATTTCAACAGGATGAGGGTTAACTAGGTTCGCACCAAGGCAAATCATGCTCTTAGTACGCATGTCAAAAGGAGCGATAATCCATGACATACAACCTCAGCGTCAGTATTACAAGTTTAGGAACGATCCATGCAATGAGATCCATATGGACATATATGCATGTTGAACGTTTCCTTAGACATGGGACTTATAAGCGAACGGAAAAAATAAACATTTCAGAGCATGTTGGACGGTGTCCGACCTGTCAAATTTCATCGCTTGTGTTGTGAGTTTAAGTCTGGTGTTCATACACCGAGCGTTTGCAGATACAACCCTTGTGGTCAGTATTTACCTACATGCTGGAGCATAGGGCTTTATACGATCGTCGTTTTTCATTTTGTATGGGACCAAAATGCAAACATATGTCAACTCCGATTGACGCGAAAGTTACGTCCCTTGTCTAGATGTATACTATAGAGTACATTGTTTTTAATAGCGTGCCAGACCCCTATAGTTGAATATACCTATATATGAATGATATCAGGGGAGGTAACCACTCTAGCTGTACGGATGTGTAGATCAGTCCAGAACTACACAGCTCGCAAATGCAATAAGGTAAGTTTTCAACGTGCGCCTTTCAAATATATAAAGCATTATGTGGTGTTACCAATATCTAATCGTAGCATATTAGTATTAACCCCAACCGGAATCTATTACAGCTTATGCATTGGTAGGGATAATGAATATCTTACAACAAATACAAAACTGGAATAGAGACATACCTCGTTGATGTATCAAGAAATGATACGCGGGAATCACAGATTGTGGGTCCAACATGTGTAACTTCACGAATAACGTGTTCATCGCCATATTGTATTCCTCCTCACTAACTTGCCCGCGGATTATCTTTTGTACCCAAGACATTGTCCAAGATGGTGACGTCATTATGTTGAGTATTTGCTCCGCCCATTCTGGCCTGTAAAATAAGATGCACCTTTATTTGAGCTTTAAGGACAAACACTCTATAATCAGTTAAATACTGTTTATAGTGTTAAACGTTAACAAATTACCACATGCTATACAGCCGAGGAGGCGAACCGTTGACAGTGAAACTCACTATAAGCGAAAGTATGATTATTGAAGGATAAACTGCTCCTTTTAGCACTTTGTTGTAAAACAAGGTCTTCGGCAGATGCTCCAAAACACGTCACATGTGTTGAACCAAAGACTTGGGAAACGTTCGAAGATCTACGATGTACGTGCGTTAACCAACTCCAACATGAATGCTAACTTGCGCATTTTGCCTACTTCAGATTGGCCACATAACGCCGCATGTGGGGGAGAGATAACTTGTAAGTGCACTTGTATCTTTAAATGTTCAGTTATTTACTATTTAAAAGAATTTGAGCTCAACCTTTGTCTGTGTAAGGATCACTGACAAAGTCGACGCTTTTCACTTGAGCTACTGATCCCCCACCGCTCAAATGACCAACTCATGAATACGTTAAGGTTGGTAATAATTTATCTAATGTTGGTTTGTTGGAGCTCCAATCTACACGTTAAGGTTGTGATGTTCGAATTTTGGTCAACAATAGAAATGATAATAATTAGTAAGTTTTTGTGTAAATGGTTGATTTCAATGTTTATAAATGAGAAAAATAAGCTCTCAGCATGCGTTTGGGTATCATTTTTGCAGTTGGACCACTTTGATCTCCAGGTCCATATGTCACGTGATAAAACTGCTTTAACCAGCTTTTGCGTCCATGATTGCTTGAAAATGTGCTTGAAACATGCTAGTTCTGACTGCGTAATAGCATTGCCCAATACTTTGAGAATCATTTCTATACTAGCCTGCCTGAGGTTTTGTTGGTTAATTTCTTTGGGGATTAATGGTATAATTGGTATTTGTGTCTTTCTTTTTCTCTCCTGTTTCAGACTACTTTTTGGGCATTATTTCCCAAAAATTGACCGAGAGTGTGATTTCTAGTCATTTTCTAATAATTCTGGCTCTCCTTTATGCAGGAAAGCCCTTACAATAATATCAGATATTATGAGAAATATTGAGCTTCAAATTGCATAATCACGCTAAGGTTGAATTTCATGAAGCACTGGTCATATCGAGACGTGTAATAATTACGCAAATGTTGGTTTTAATGGACCAATGCTCGTATACACTCGTAGTTATTACGCTAAGGTTGGTTTCTCATGGAGCACCGCACATTTTACTTACCCGTCGTCATCTATAAATTCCTTGAGACAGACGTTAGTATCGGCATCTCGGACCACCGTTGGATATAGCTTTGTGTAGAGGGAAAATCCTGAAAAAATAAAACAATGAGTTTGCGTTGAGAGGAAAATCCTCATTGTTAAACAACAACCCTGAACAAAGCTTTACTTTGAAAGAAAATCCTGAAAAAATGAACAGAGTGAAAACAAAACAAGAGGGTCAAGATGGACCTTAATCGATCATCTGGGTGATAGTAAAGAAGGGCATACTACTGTTTATAAAAGTGAACATTTGAGCAAGAGTGGGAATGAACTGTATATGAAACAGCTTTTCAATAAAGGACATGTTTGATATTGCAATAAATCTTTGAACAATTTGAAAGAGAACTACCACTGGAACATTCGTTTTGTTTTGGTTGATATCGCTCATCGGTTTAGGGGGAGATGTCGTTTAAATATAAAAGTTCCTTTTACCCCCTTTTCTAATGCCATGAGGCAGCTTACTTTTTCAACTGATCAATATGGCTTGAACACATTATGTACAGTGTGTCACTAAAGGAACATTTCTGCTAAACTATCTTGAAATCATACGAGCACTTTAATAAGATTGTAATGTTGCCGATTCGCATATAACGTCTGGCTGCCATGTTTATTAACCAACCGCTATGGCTTGAACAAAGTATGTTTGTAGAGGTCACTCAGTTACAATTTATATCAAATTACCAAAAAGTGGTCAGAATAGATCTTCGGCTCATGTGACCTTAAGGTAGGCGATGTTTGTAATGCGGTTTGTAAATCTTTAGACTTGTAATCACATCTTTGTGTAAAGGACACATACTGAAAAACAACAAATGTAGCTCCAACATGTCCCACATTTAACACTTTCCAAAATACATCAATTCTGCGAAAGACAGCTGTTAGTGCAGCATATTAAAAATGCATAAGTTAAATTGAAGTTATTGAATATAGTTGAAAATAGTGTGACAAAAGGAGGAATTGCACTCATTCCTTATTTCGAAGTTTCTTCTTTTGCATTAATATTTTCAAAAGTCGTCTGCTGCATATGCGTCTGCGTCATGAGGCGCACCTCATTTGTATATCATGACCGACCGTTGAATCTTCTCGATTGCGTGTCTCAACTGGGACTTCTAATACGTATAAGTATTCCCAGGTCTCAACCATTTCATTAATAAATGTACAAACGTAATTTAAATATATTGGGAAATTATTTCATTTGTACAATATACTGTTTCAACGTGAAAGTATATCCGCGTGTAAAATATTAAATGGTTTTCGTTATTTGAAAATATCTATATTGTCCCCTTCCGATTCCCACTTTCCCACATACAACAACTATGCAGCAAACGACTTGAAAATACCTAGGCAAAAATGTGGAATATGAAGGTGAAACCATTGAAAAAAGTTGAAAGCATAGTTACAAAAGGAGAAATTGCTCATTATGAACCATTTCTTCTATTGCCACAATGTGTTTAAATGTCGTCTGTTACAGAGGCCTCAGAAATCGTTTATATGTGGGAAAGCGTTAAGCATGTCAATGTTAATACTCTTACATACCTATTTTTTTCCAATGTACACTGCTGTATATCTCCGATAACGCCTCTTCGAGATTGCTTTGCTCTATCGTACAGTGAAATTTCATCTCATCTTCCGATTTTAAAATTGCCTCTGCGGTGAGCAAAACTGCTAGTCTTTCAACTGGAAAAGCTTGCAAATCGTCCTCGTCCAATCGCGTGTCTTTTAACACTTCATGAAAAAATATTTTACGAACGGAGTATTCTGATTGGATACAGTTCAATAGTAAATCACGTGATGTTTGTTGAACCATATCGACGCCATTTTGTAACGGCGAAAGTTTCTGAAGGACATCCAAATTGAGTCGTTTGTTGTCCTTTCTTCCAGCTATGAAACTGAACCCTTTAATGCCTTCTCTTTTTCGAACGTTTGGTCGCCTCACAGTCTTAAACGAAGATTTTCGACCGACTTCGTTCGACGTCCCATCATTCACACCAGGGACACCAAGAGACGTCGGCATCTTGGAAGTCTAAGTCGGTACTAGTTTACTGTGATTATAATTATTCTTCACTTTAAATTCTTTATCATGGCAGCCGTATTCATTTATTTGTTATCTATTTATGATTAATATCTTATTTTATATTTTTAATGATACACACAACACAGTATCTTATTAACTTGTTTTGCCTATGACCAAAGCAAGATTCTTTATAACCTAAACACAACTGAAATGGTTGATTCCGTTCAAATATCACAATAAGTCCATTAACAGAGGAATCGTTTCTCTCTTATAAGGATGTTTGTTGTTGTCTGGCAAAAGCTATTCGTAAACAGAAATTCCGTCAGTGTACCATCCGGAACACGTGAATCGTTGTTCGGAACTCATCGGCTTTACCCGTAGTCTTGCCCGGGTTTCTTCCCGCCTGTATTTATAATAATGTATTTTGTGTTTGGATCTGGTTTAGTCCCAGTCTTATAAATTTATTCAAAACACACATGTTACATTCCAACACAAACCGTTTACAATGTACTCTAACCCGAGATATAGATTTGTTCGTCTTTATTATCGTAAACAACACCTGGTTTACAGTCACGTGCTCTGGTTCTGAAAAATAAAAGGACACAATGTTAATATAATACATAAATTATATGTCTTTGATAAACTCGTCTTCAACAAAAACTTTATTCATTGCAATGATGACTTCACACCTTTTCACTGAGGGTTGCAAGGATAACATAATGTATATGTTTCTCTGTTTCAGGATAAACAATCTCCGTGTTACTGTATTATCTAAGAAACGCCACGATATAACCGAAAGCGGTATTAAACAAATGCCTATAAACAGTTGTTCAGATATATCATGGTGATATCTGAATAAATTAACAGTACTGTTCATCCCAACACTGATGCTTAACCAGCAGTCCTGAGCGACAAGGAGGAAAACGGTGACTACCAAGTATTTTGTATGACCCTATTGGGAATCGAACCTTGATCTCCCGCACCGAAGGTGGTCACTTTAACGACGACACCACGCTGATGGTCTATCCAGTATGTAAATGTAAACAATGATTATAATGACTGCATCGTGTATTGTTTTTCTAACGTTTAACATCATTATCCCAATTATTTCCTACGATATGCGGTCATAATACGGGACTGTCCATGGCTAAAGGAGCAATTTGGATGTTATGTAGGTCCACCTGCTCCTTCTTATCATAATCGTATGACAGGCTTATGTGAGTAAACTGTGAATGGGAAGGTGTATATCTTGATTAGATGTAAACGCTGATCTGGATCTACATTGTTCACAAAAGCCAACTTGTACATTTTCCTATGGACAGGGTCATATCTGCCGTGTGTTCCATAGTAAACACAACGTAAACAGTGTTAGCTATGTCCATCGAACCGAACGAAATGTGTATGTTTTATGAATGGAAAACAGGTAGAACAGGTTTGGTTTACAAACAGATGGACGCTTTTTTGATGAAACCTATTTAGGTTTCGCAAAACAGTTTTAGTAGCGCGACTATAGAACACAGGGCAGATGATATGGTTGTTTTTTTTACAAAAGTACCCACGTCTAAATCGATATCACGGGTTTAGTCGAAAAGATCCGAATATACCGAATAACACACACTACTAGCTAGGTACTTCATGACCCGGAGTTTTAAGAATTTACTACCTTTAGTTCAATAGGCTGCCGCCTACAGCAATAACGTCGCAGTGAATCAACATTTATTTACAACCGTCTTACGTTATTATTCTCGTTTCAATTCTATTTGAACGTCATGCGGATTAAATTTATGAGTGAAGCGCCAGGTAAATAAGGCGTTTTGTTCCATTGGCGACCGACTCATTCGTGAAGTGGTAGAGCGTCCGCCCCGCGTGCGGTGTGGGAGGTCGCGGATTCGATCCCCGTTTGGGTCATAAAAAATAGTTTAAAAACGGTAGCAATCGCTGCCCACATTGACACTCAGGGTTTCGGGATTAGCATATCGACTGAATGGCTGGTATCAGGATAAATGGACCACTAATGATGGTGACTTAGCCAGTAAACGCCGTAATATAACTGAAATTGTTGAAAGTGGCGAAACAAACAAACAATCAATTGGTCCATTGCCGAACAAGTAACACATGGCTGTAGAAAATACATGGGCAGCTTCTGAGGAAATGTAGTAGCGTATGCTAGTCGCAGCTGCCTTCTGTTCAGTAATATAAGCATTGGACACAGTCACTGAGAAGGTAGCCAGTTGCCCAAGGGGACTGTTGTGTGGAATACTGGTGTGGCAACTGGCCGCCGTGATATAACCGAGTAACAGTTGAAAACGTCTTTAAACTCCACAACAATCAATTAACCCTTAATACATACTCCAATATCGGTGAAGCGACGTGATCCTTTCCACATGACGAGGCTAACACATGTAATTCTATCATTACAGCATATTATATATCATTATCAATATACCAACACTTTATCCGCACATTAAACGTTTGTATTTTGCCTGAATATATTTCCTATGTATATAATACACACATGAACATG
The DNA here is from genome assembly GCA_031471495.1 of Clinocardium nuttallii. Classification (NCBI taxonomy): domain Eukaryota; kingdom Metazoa; phylum Mollusca; class Bivalvia; order Cardiida; family Cardiidae; genus Clinocardium; species Clinocardium nuttallii. Next base: position 13,936 of record JAUELF010001231.1, read on the forward strand.
TCCCTCTCTCACTCTCATTTTTAACATCTAACAGTTATAGTTTTGACTACTCTGTTGTTGATGAAGTTCACGTTTGTATGTGGATAGGGACAATATAAGTTAAGTAAATCGTCCTAATCCAATTTCAATTCAATGTCTCATTCAGTATGTCAATATGAGATAATAAACTAAAATATTTATTCTAAACGGTCAAAGAACATATACGGATTATAATATTTTTTCCATTAATATGAACCTCAAATGGTTAATTCAATTGTGTTTATTGGCTGTATTTTCAATACAATACAATACAATATAATACAATAATTTTCAATACAATACAGTATAATACAATAATTTTTCAATACAATACAGTATAATACAATAATTTTCAATACAATAAATAAAATAATAAATTATACTACAATGAATTATAATAATTATACTACGATAAATTATACTATAATACATTACAATACAATAAAATACAATACATAATAATATAATAAAATACAATCAATTATAATACAAGAAAAAGAAAAAAAACGTACATTACAATACAATAACGTACATTACAATACAATAACTTACATTGCAATACAATAACTTACATTGCAATACAATAACTTACATTGCAATACAATAACTTACATTGCAATACAATACATTATAATACAATACATAACAATACAATAGATTATATTATAATAAAATACAATCAATTATAATACAATATATACAGCCCAAAATGAGCCGCGGCAGGCGATTTCGAGTCTGTTTGCATCGCCCAATCATAAAAGCATTACAAAGAGTCAGAAGGGGATACACTTCTAGTTTTATATTAGAGCTATTTTACATGAGACAGTGTGGAAACACAGGCTGACCGGCATCGTCACTTTATGCAGATGCAACAGGCCCCCTATTTGCCAGAAGTGATTTAAATATTTAAATAGTGTATGCTGAACCCCCCTTTCCCTCATTCAACACATCTGTAGCAGACGACTTTGAAAACATTAAGTTAAACATATGAAAACTCTCTTTTAAATGAATGAGCAGTTGTTTAATTAATTAAAAACATTGTGATAAAAGATGAAATTGTACATAATGAGCAAGTTCTCCCATTGTCATCATGTCTTCAAAAGTCGTCTGCTGCAGATACGTCAGAAGTCTTCTGTTAACCCAGCGTATGCGGATTAGAACATTTGACATTATGCATACAAGCTAACAGTTACATCAAACATACTTTACATATACAAACTACAGAAATGGCATTTCGTTTAATACATACATATACATAACCTTATAACATATATTATGAAGACAATTAGGTTTTAACTTTGAGAATACTTGCCAATGGTGAACATTGGTGACTGACAGGGAGAATAAATCATTAAATCATTAAATACAATATAATACAGTATTAAACAGTCTGCATCTGTTTTAGTGTTTGTGCGTGTTTTATTTCTTACTTCCGTAAAGGATAAAAATATATTATATATAAAATGTGTACAGACTTAACACACCTGCGTTTTTAACATTCTATTCACCATTGAATGTTTTCAATAAATCGTGACTAAAGTGTACCTAAATATGGAATCCCTATTCAACCTTGATCTTAAAACGTTGTCACATTTTAAACGTTTCCTTATCTGTGAATTATTACCCTGTTTGGGATAACTTCTGTATTTATTTAGGGTTTTATGTCGATTTCAATAGCATTCGTGTTTTCTGTTTTACTTTTTTCTGTTTCAAACTAAAACGGATGTTTATATTCAATTTGTAGAACACTGTGAAGCCTTTTCCCAACCGCAGACATCAGACTAGTTTTATAAACATTGTGGTAAAAGGAGAAATAGCTTAAATAACATATCTATTTAATAATGGCAATTTCATTCATTGAATTTGTTCTCGAAATTGTGCAAACTTCTTCGGCTGTTTAGTTAGTGTATGTGTGTGAGATAGAGAGAAATAAGAATATTTTTAAAATAAAATAGTGTCGATGAATTAATCTAACAATTATCATGTATTTGTCTTTATCTTTTTAAAAATGATACATTTTCCATATTTCACGCCAAACCTATGTATGTTTGTAGATTTGTAGATGCCATAACTATTGTAGTTGCAACCCTTTCCACATACAGACAGTGTCTGCCGCCTATCAGTGCAGCAGAAAACATTTGTCACAATGTTTTTAATTTTATTCAATAAGTGTTCGTTCATATAGAGGATTAAGCACATTTTAACTAAATGTTTTCGTCCACTGCATGTGGAAAAGGGTTAAGTTAGCTATATAGCGTCATTTTAAATCAATGCCATTATGCCAGTTTACATATAATACAGGTTTTATTCAAAACACAAACACGTGTGCATTATATTGTCACGGGAAATTCTTAAGCAGGTAGGAAGATTTAAATAACCAGCATATTGTATAGAAAAACACATGATTGAAAACGAATAAAAGAAATGTGATAATATATATTCTAATCCTACCGTAAAAAGAAAGAAGTCCTCCAATATAAATCACTAAAATAAACACCCCATTGTACGTGTATCCGGCCTATATTATATCCCGAAATTATAAAAAGATGTATTGTGCATAGCTGTCCCACAACTTTAAAAGAAAAAAGACAACTTTCTTTATACGTCACTAAATCCAATAAGTAAATAATAAGTGTACAATTATTCTACTCTAACCTTTTATTAAAGGCACTTTGTTCCTGACCCTAAATCACGTGACAGGATTTACATACGTAACACGACGCGTCACGACAACATGATGCTTTACAGGGTATACTTGTTTGGTGTATGTGTGATAGATACAGATATATCTTTTTTACCGAAACTGTCATAACTGCGTCACAACAAAATGAAGCTTTACAGTGTATACTTCTTTGGTGTCTGTGAAAGATACAGATATATTTTGTTTAACCAAAACTGTCATAACTGCGTCACAACAAATTGATGCTTTATAGTGTATACTTCTTTGGTGTCTGTGAAAGATACAGATATATTTTGTTTAACCAAAACTGTCATAACTGCGTCACAGCAAAATGAAGCTTTACAGTGTATACTTCTTTGGTGTCTGTGAAAGATACAGATATATTTTTTTAACCACAACTGTCATAACTGCGTCACAACAAATTGATGCTTTATAAGGGATACTTGTTTGTGTTTTTGTAAGATACAGATACGTTTTTACCGAAAGTGTTATACCTGTTGTAATATTCACGCATGGTGTTATACCTGTTGTAATATTCACGCATGGTGTTATACCTGTTGTAATATTCACGCATGGTGTTATACCTGTGTGTAATATTCACGCATGGTGTTATACCTGTGTGTAATATTCACGCATGGTGTTATATCTCGATATGATATCCAAACACACTTGTGTTATGTTTAATTTATTATTCACGAGTTCAAGTATTGAAACAGTGAGATTGTCCGGATGTTATAAACTAAAAAGAATGTAATGAATCATCTCATTTTCGCGGATCCGGTTCATTCGCCTATTTTTGGAAATCGATCGTGCCCAACTGGGGCGGTTTGGGTATGGGTACTAACGCTTCATGTGTTTTACTACTTTAGCAATTTCAGTGACGAAAATCAAGTACGAAGGCACATTTCCTATTCAAGTCAACCAGGGTCCATGTATAAATGATAAAAATATTATTTTTCTATGATTGTTTTCCATGACAGACGAAAATACTTTAACAATATCTGCCCTCCTTGGCGCTAAGTAGTGTGGGTTAGCATTACGAAACACAAAAAGTCATCTGCTGCAGAGGCGTGAGGAAGCGTCTATTTGAAGGAAATGGTTATATTCTTCTAACAAGCTTGTGTAAGTAACATGTTAACAGTGGTGATCGTGATTAGATGGTGCGGATGCACATGTTGATCTGGGTCTTTGTTCTTCACAAAAGTTATATTGTACCTTGGACCTTGTACATACGGATAGTGTGAGTATGTACATGTATATTATAGTATGGGATACGTGTGCTTTGTTCGTGTGTTCATCATGTTTATACGGTACAGTTATGAAGGTAGATGTAACTTTCTATCTATATAATGGTGTATTTAAGTGTTATATCATGCTGAAAGTAAACTCTCCTATCACTACATCGGAGTCTACATGTATAGCACTCCCGTCGCTTTCGGTCAATCCTTTCACGGATAAAGAGGGCCTTTGAGACCACAGCAGCAGACGACTATTGGAGCGTAATCTTAAAACGTTACAGCAAAAGGAGAAATTCCGCAATTTGTCTTAAATCTCTTTTACCCAAAAATACTTTCAGTTCTTTATCAATGTTTTACCTTATATTAAATGGAAATCACCAATTATTTGACGCATACAATAAATAAATATATATATATAAATAAATATATAAATAAATAAAAAAAAACAGTATAGTCGAATGGGAAAAGGGCAAAGTGAGTCTATTATATA
>JAUELF010001341.1:0-18356 GCA_031471495.1 Clinocardium nuttallii
AGCCGGGATTCGAACTCACGACCCCTGGATTGACAGCCCTCGTCGCTACCGACTGAGCTAATGGGGCTCGGCACACATCTGATGAAGACGACGATAACATCATAATGTAAAATAGAACTTAAATTTCATGCTCAATTTAGAAGGGTCAATTATCATTGCATGACTTAATTTTTTTATGTTTTCAAGTCATTGACAATATAAAGGAAATACAAATGGAAACTGATAAATGACAATAATACATGATTGGCACTCTGCTAAAACCAACCGTAAGGCCTTTGTGATTACTATAGATGCTGATACCCTGCGCAGTCCGATCTGGTAGTGCATTGTTGGCTTATAAGTCTGAAAACTGTAACAGTTGGTTTTCGTCGAGGAATGTTCGTATTTTTGATTGATTAGAATTAGAATTACTGATAACAAACAATATAATATGCTTAAAACTTCAACTATAGTCATTAATATCTTATACATCATTATGTTAATCTCAACTAAAAGCCTTACATGCCAAATGTTAGCTTTAGTGGTTACCCTGTTTCTGTTGACAAGTGTAGTAAATTATTTATTTCAATCAAACTTCACAGGAGTGTGCTTTTGTTGTTTTCTTTAAATACTATTCAAAGCAATACATTTTATTCAGAAGTTTGATTACTGCAGCATCAGAGAGGGTGTTAATTGACACGTTCTGAAATTCATAGTTATTCTGCTCTGCAACTACATGTACTTATTGTAAGACAATTTGGTAGAAATAGTTTACGTTTTAGTTTCATCCCACTTGAGTACAAAATGCTCAATATGAGTTATTCACTTATAGTGATCGTCCATATCTGTCGTCAATCAACAGTTGATTCAAACATGTACACTCAGCCAATTGTCATGGAAATTCATAGCCGACATAATCCTAATGTCTCCAAAATTCCTGAAAACTGTTCCGATCCCTGCAGAATTTCGGTGACGATGACAGCCAACATAAATGCATGTATACTTTCTCCTAAGACACCGTATGGCTGATTTTTAAACAGTTTCTCAGAAATGTTCGCATGGTGAAATAGATGCTATCAATATTATTCTAGACAACACATGAACTTTGTCATTTACTGCATATTCGCTCTCGATTTTCTTATGAGAATGGAACGCCCTGCAGAGGTAGAAGTAGCCGCCTTGCCATTGCGTTTCTGTACAGGAGTGCGATACATCAGTACTGTGGAATTCGCCAATGTTTTTGTCATACGATAGGAATCATCAAGATAGAAAGCCTTACCGAGAGGTAGACCACACGTTATTGAGGGCCTAAACGAATACAGATTATGTATTCCACTTAGGAATACAGATTAGTTTGTATTGTTAGGACATCCTTTTGTTGGTACCCCTCTCTTAAGATAATTCGTTTGTAGATTGGTTATAATGAGTCCAAATATTTTCTGCAAAACCTCTATCTGTGTCTCACTCAATTTTCTATAAAATCATCAAGTGAATTCCTTCTAAAATATCTTTTTTTTCAAATTTGAGGTGGTGGATTCATGAAAAATGAGGTGATTGATAGTGTCATCTGTGAGGATTTAACATTTGGTTATAATATTAAACCACGGTCTTGACCTCGGTTAAATTTGCTAATATTTAACAACTGGTTAAACATTAATAATTGGTTAAATTTAACCAAGCGATGAACAACAGAAAATGATACTGGTTAAATTATCCCAAGGTTACGAAATTTAACCCTTGGTTAAAACAGAGATATCAAATTCAATTTTATGTCTCTGGTTAAAATTTAACTACAATTTCGCCCCTGTGTGAAATAGTGTAAAGGGTTAAAGAGTTGAGTAGTATATATTATTTCCTGATCGGCCAGGGTTGTTTTTAAAATAGTTTCAATTTGATATTTTCATTCCCGATCGTTAGACTGACAACTTAACTATTTATATGTACACAATTAACAGGTTTTTATGTGGTACCAATTAGTAGCGAATAAACTAATCAATCAATTTGCAGCTTTCGTGCTAACTGTCGCCTAGCAGTTACGCTTAGGAAACTCTGGATACTTCCTGATCCTCCGGCGAGTAGATAAGCTTACATTTACGACTTATGCTAGCCAATCACAAATAAGCTTACTTTTACGACTTGTGCTAGCCAATCACAAATAAGCTTACATTTACGACTTGTGCTAGCCAATCACAAATAAGTTTACTTTTACGACGTGTATATGTGTACGTGTACATGTATATATAAAGACGTGTGTATGTATGTATATGTATATGTATATATGTGTTGATGTATATGTATGTATATCCTTTCTTCTCACCCTCTGTTGTTCATCTGTTTTGATTTCTCATTCTCTCTATCTAGAGACAAATATATTCTATCCCCCCTCATCTGTCTGTCAATTACTCTGTTATGTCTTCTCATTTGTACATTTACTTTTGCCCTTCAGAGCACATCATATTTCGTTTCGATGAGGTGCTCCTCAAGGGTATATGAGAATATGTCATGCGAACAATGTCTGCTCATCTGAGCAGAATATCCAGAATTTTCACAAAAACGAACTCTGTATTTGTTGCGCTTATAACGTGAATGAATGTAACTGCTCTAAATGTATGTATTTGTGTCTATTGACAAATGCATCTGCACATGTGCAGGGCGTCTTTAGCAAATTTCTCTGTACATGTGTCGATGTATAAGTGCATTTCAATCAACTTTACGAAATGAATAATGTCAGTGTGAATCTGTTAAATATTCAATGTTTGTCACCTTTTGTTCAACGTTTGTGTCAACTTTCTCTGTCAACTTTGTATTGTTTCTTTGTTCTTTGTACTATCTTCGGCGATCGGAGGAAATACAGATATAATAATAATAATCGACAATTTCAAATAACTTTCCATTAATATGAAACAATTGATATTTGGATAATTTTCTCTTTTCAAAAACACAAATTTAAATCTTATGTATGTTACTTTTAATACACCATTTACAAGAATAATCGTATATTTAAATCAATCTGGGCTTGAAGACTAACGGGATCGGTTGTAAATAGAACAATTTCATCTCCTAATAAAATAAGTCATTTTGACAGCAGTTGTATATCAGAATCGGTTCATGCATTGCAATTAATGTTTTCCATCACATCTAATGATATGAAGATCAAAAATAGCAGCGGGGAAAGGGGCTCACCTTGTTTCAAACCAACCCAGTCGCGGCACTACGGTCATGGTGGCATATTTTCTAGACTAGTACTGGTTTGTTTACCCAGGGATCATGAATAATTAAATTTAATTGCACGCTAAATGACCTTAGCTGTCGGTGCGCCATACAAAAATATACATTCATTCATTGTTTCAAACCAGAATCAGAATGTTTTGATTCCCTTTGGTATATATATAATCACTGGGATTTGACTGTCTATAAATATAATGTTTGAGTAGGAATGGACAATCTGCTTCGACTCGATTTACAGACATGTACATGTGTTTCCTTGAATTCAATTGTTGGCAGCGCAGAAATACATTTTCCATTTTTAATTATGTAATTCATTTATTTTAACAGGACATTTCTTTGTAGTTTTTTCTATTACCTCAGAGACGTCACATCAAATTCACACTCCGGTTAATATCCAACCAAGTTATTTTAGTGACGGATATATTGGCGGTATGATACTGTAGACATTAATATAATGGAACAAGCACATTCTCTTTTATCAAATTGTCCACAGATGCATGTGCTGTCATTGACATTATATATAATCTACGAATTGTAAGACATCTCTCTCCGAACCCGAAATGGTGTTCAGTTATGGAAAGCTACAATAGAAAGAGGTATTTGAAGTAATGCATTGCCGTTATTGAAATAATACTTAAACAATGGTGAAGAATTCCAGCCTAGATTTCGATGATACCATAGCAATTGCTTTAATGAGCCCCTTGCTAAAATCGAAGATCGAATAAAGCCACTATGCACCAGCATGTTGTCAAATATCTACCCTAAACACTGGTCACGAGGATTATATCCGCAAACGTTCTTTACGAACACCAGACTAAAACTCACAAGACAAACGGTTCAATTTGACAGGTCGGACACGTTTCTGCATCCTATTCATAATAGGATTTACATTTTTAATAGCGACACAGGCCCCGAAGTTTTCAACAGTATTTCTAACTTCATTTTCTGACTAACCAGAATCACAACTTCGTTATCATTATTACACTGATGGATGAGCCGTTATATTAATTTTAGGGGGACATGTTTGAAGAGTTTCGAAAGATAACAAGTATTCTGAAGGAACCGTTGACTTGTTATAACTAGAGAATGATTCAAGTAAAGTGGACTTGCGATAACTTGAGTATAACTCTAGAACAGTGGACTCGAAATAAATTGAGTACGACTCTAGTACAGAAGACATGTTTTAATTAAAGCACGACTCAAGTACAGGGAACTTGTGATAACTTGAGCACGACTTTTAAAGGTAAAGTGAGCTTGTTACATCTTGAGCATTACTTAATAACATTGGCTAGCGATAACTTGAGTATGCATCACATACAATTGACTCGTGATAACTGAAGCATGTCTCAAGCACAGTTTCTCGTGATAACTTGAGTATGACTCCAGTACAATGGACTCGTGATAAGTGGAGCACGACCCAAACTATGTTGACTCATGACGCAAAATCAGTGGACTTGATATAATTATAGACGACTCAAGTACAGTGAACTCATTATATAATTGCATGACGCAAGATCAGTGACTTTGTGATTGTCGCATCACGACTCAAGTGCACTGGACTCGTGATAATTGCATGCAGCAAGATCAGTGACTTTGTGATTATCGCAGCACGACTCAAGTGATCCTTGGATTATGACTCAAGTACAGTGTACAGTGATAACTTAAGCATGGCTAAAGTACTAAAACACATAGGCTATGAAGGTTATATGATAGAATTACCATACTACTATAAATGAATTCACTCTTATTCGGTTATTACTCAAACACACTGATAACTTAAGTTTATTACTTGGTCCCCTTTGAATTGTTACAAGAGCTGTTTGTCAATTATTATACCCCACTGACCATCACATTGTCGGAAATATGTGGAAAATTGGAAGAAATATGCATAACCCGAAATGGGTGCTCATTATGCCTTTCTGATCTATATGAGAAGCCTCACTAACCTCGGACATTTAGGCCTAGGCATTTACAGTTATCCATCAGACAGGCTTTTTGGGTTCAAAGTCAATCTGACCGTGAACTTAACCAGATTACCATAATATTAATAGGGGTAATCTATTGGTCATGCACGACTATTCGCCAAGTTTGAGTACTGTAGGTTTAAGCATAAACTCGTTGTCAATCTGACAAGCTATGGTCTATCGATAAACCGACATGTACAACGTCGAAGGGTTGCATACTTAATGCATGCCTTTTAGATAAAGGAAAACACAAACGTTATTATATAAATAAAATAAGCTTTTTAATGATAAAAGATACAAAACAAACATTAAACATATTATATGAACCCGATATGCAAGGGAACAGACACTTCAAAACGGGAAAATATTATTGTAAAAGCTCACGAGCAAATTTGTTATTTCTTTACAATGTATTCATTTGCTTTCTACAGATGAGATGTCAAAAGTTACCTGCAGCAAAAGACTGTGAGGGATGAACATAAATGTCTGTCCCTTTTCCACAAAAGTTTTCAGATGTTTGTAAAACTGTTTGATTTTTAAGATCTTACATTTTCCCTGTGATGTTTCAACTGAGGATATCTTAGAACACTTATTTAAGAGAAACAGTTACACATGGTCACATTTCGTATGGTTTGCATAACAGCTGTGTCTAGCCATGTACGGTCTTAATGCATCTGTGTACAGTGAAGTCTCAAATGAACCTGTGCATCTGCACAATCTCACCAGAGCCTCCAATGTCCGTTTACAGCTAATTTAGTCCTAGACGCATATGTTGAAAAAGCTAATCTTGAGCTTATTTCCCTTTATGTGGTCCAATCATATAGGACGTCATTTAGACACTAAACTTAAGTCTCTGTGTTCCCATCATGGCGCTCATTAAGACACCAAATGGTTAGTCCTGGTTGAAATCAAGACATGTATAATACAGGTAAATACATATTGAAATAGGGCATCATTTAGACAACAAATGGTTAGTCCTGGTTGATTTCTAGATATTTATCATACATATTGAAATAGGGCGTCATTTAGACAATAAATGGTAAGTCCTGGTTGATATCTAGACATTTATCATACATATTGAAATTGATATGCTACATCCTTTGAATAAAAGAAAGATTAACAAGTACATTGGTCTTTGGTATTCTCAACCAGTGTAGAGCCTGATCAATGTGTGGCTCTGAATACATTGATCAGGATATACATGGATTGCCAGTTAAAAATCGCAAAAGGATTAAAGTATTTCGACATACTGGTATATTGTCCACACAAAAAGATTAAAGTACTTTTGACATACTGGTATATTGTCCACACAAAAGGATTAAAGTATTTCGACATACTGGTATATTGTCCACACAAAAGGATTAAAGTACTTTTGACATACTGGTATATTGTCCACACAAAAAGATTAAAGTACTTTGACAAACTAGTATATTGTCCACTTTTGGCAGGCTGATCTTTAGCAACACTTGTCATGAATATGCTAGGTTGGTTTTCCTTGAACAGTGTTAATCTACTGCAGATTTGAAAATTAGAAAAAGATACTGTGAACTAGTAACGTTTCTGAAGTATGTGGATGACCCCATTTATGCCCTTATCCTTTGGGAATTGCAATAAACGAGTATTAATAAAATTATTATTACGAGTTAGAAAGGTGTCAGAACAATTATTATGTTTCCTTATCAAACTTTTGCCTCGGTTATTCATATTTCCGTATTCAATTAACCTTTTCCCACATATAGCCGTCTCTACAGCAGACGACCTTTGAAAACATTGTTACAAAAACAGAATTGATCATAATGACAAATTTCTACTATTTTCATAAATACTTTATACGTTATTCAATGAAAAGAAAATTATGTTGCAGTAGCGATATAGGTTTTAGTAATGTTATACGGGGGCGTTGACAATTGATATCTCGCGAGACCTTATAACAGAAAAATATGTTTGCATCGTAAACATTCCTCACCGTTATAATATGAGACACATAGGCATAGAAGCCAATAAAAATAGTTCATTGAGTGCCCTTTTATATCATGTTTATTATATAAAATCAGATGGTTATTGTTGTGGTCAGAAAATGGTTACATCGTCAATTGTGTGTATGAAATAGGCCTACAGATGTTAGCTCATTTGTTTCAAGACCACAATGAGCGTCCAACCGTTTACCAAACACTCTGGGAAAATGTAAACTTTGCGTCAAAGCGAATTGGTTCTCTTATCTGTAGCGTGTATATACTGTTACAATATATACTTCTATACAGAGAGATAGATAGTGAGAAAGAATTACAGATAATGTTCATATGTTGTCCAAATCATCTGCTGTTTGTTTATGTTTATGTTGTATATGGGAAAAGATTAAAATCAATGACATAACATGTATCAAGGACAATGGATCTGGTATTCCCGAAACCCTGACGCAGGACAACAGACCTTAAAGACAGCTGGTGTTGTACAGTGGGATCAAGCTCAGCATTGTTCTATTTCAAGCCAATGGATGGTTAACAATATTTCAGCACAGTTCAAACCGTGATTAATGTTATGATAAATTCACCGTTATAAAAAGTACGTTTATATAGATTACTGGTGTTTACGATAATCCAATAATACACATGATAGAAGAATATAGCATAATAAACATGATAGAAGAATATAGCATAATACACATGATATAAAAATATAGCATAATAAACATCTAAACAATCTTGAATATTGGAAGAAGGCAGGAACATTATGTCTTGATTAAAAATTAAGTTTTGTTTATCTAGTTAAAGTCTTCCGGTGTTTATGATGAACCACTGAAAAGCATAATAAAAATAAAAGTTGTATAATAAAACATAATTAAAATAAGCTGGATTTTATTTAACCCTACACCCTCATGTATAAGAAATATAGCAGAAAGGGGAGAAGAGACGCATTATAAGCAACATATGAATCAATAATTAAATAAACAGAAAATGGGAGACATAGTTGGCGATTGTATTCTTTCTAATGCAATTAGAGCAGGCTACACTGAAAACATTTTGACGAAAGGAAAATGTTCTCCTTAAGTCACAACGTTTATCTTATCTCATTATTTATAACTTTATTTAAAGAGATTTCTTTTTTTTCTAAACAATTTGCAAATTTGTTGTATGTTGGATTTTGTTTAAACAATCCGTTAAGGTTTCATGTGTATACAGATATTAATCATAAGACATTTCTCTTTCAAGCCAACGGATTTTAATAAAAAAGAATTTCGCCGGCACAGTTAAAAATCAAGGAATAATGTTTTGATACATTCACTATTCAAACCAATGTGTATATATATAGATATATCATAACAAACCTGGTGTTAATAATAATCTATAAATAGACATGATAGAAAAAGATATGCATAAACAAAAATCTCAAAATATTGTTAAAGGCAGGAAAATGATGTCTTGATTAAACATTAAGTTCAGTTTATTGCACAATAAAAAATAATTAAAATAAGCTGGATTTCATATAACCCTACACCTTCATATATAAGAAATATAGCAGCAAAGGGAGAAGAAACTCTTTATAAGCAACATATGAAGCAATAATTAAATAAACTGAAAATGGGAGACATAGTTGGCGAGTGTATTCTTTTCTTTTGCAGACTGCTTTTTGAAATATCGAAAACATTTTGACAAAATGAAAATGTGCTAAAATAAGGAATTTGTCCTTTTGTCGCAATTTGTCCTTTTGTCACAATTTTCATCTTATCACATTATTTATACGTTTATTCATTGAGATTTTCCATGTTTTACACTTAATAATTTCAAAGTCGTCTGTTGCAAATTTGTTGTATGTGGGAAAAGTTTGACATTCCCTCCAAGGGTTATGAAACTTTGAAAATTATGATAAAAAAAATGCAAAACAAAATGTATTTCATTAAACCCTACACCATCGTTCTTATGAAATGCGTGAGGAGGAGAAATAACCTATTATACGAGTATATGATGCAAGCAAGAAAAAAACCTTAAATGAAAAAATATACTATTATTAGGCACTCAGATGCATTCTCTCTTCAACGTTTTCAGAAACATCTTTTCCGCCATGAACTGTAAAGATTCTCTCTAACTGATAACTAGTATCAACCCAGATGCATTCTGAAACAACTGCGGCAGACCACGTGTTGCAGATCAGACGCTCATATTGAACAAGCTCTCCTTTGTGCATTGTGTCTTCACTGTTTGCATTGTTGTCTGTTGCAGATTTGTGGTATGTTGGGTTTGGTTAAGACAGCTTATAAGGATCTAAAGTGTTTGCAATTATCAACATTGTTATTGCTTGAGTCATGCCAAGCAAAAGTTGAGATTACTTTACAGTCAGTTTCAGTTTAATTGTGCAATCAAAACTTCTTAATTGCAAACAATTATTTTTAAATAAACCTTTTAAAGTCAAGCAGATTTTGAAACTAAAAGAGAAAAAAATATCTGTTGATGGATTCAAGCACACTTGTTGTAACTATAGTTTGGCATATATGTAGTTACAATAATTTTTCATGAAGTTTATTGTATGAGTAAAGGTGTTCCATACTTGTACGGATGTCTTCAAAGTAGACATCCTTGGAAATATAATAACAGATAAATGAATAAAAAGAATCAACTGCAATCCTGAAACCAAAAACACACTACGTCTATGCAACAAGTCATATTTTACTCATTTGTATTATACTGGTAGGTTAATCTGTTAGACTGGTATCCTCACTTGATTCACAGTGGTTTGCTCATTTGTAGTAGACTAGTATGTTCATTTGTTACATACTGGTGTGTCGTTTGAATTAGACTGGTATGTTTATTTATATACGATTGGTGTGTTTATTTGTGCCAGACTGGTATGTTCATTTGTATTAGACTTATATTCATTTGTATTATACTGGCGGTTTTGTTTATATCAGATTGGGTTGTTCATTTGTATGAGACTGCAATGTTTATTTGTATAAGATTGATGATATGTTCCATTGCTTTAGACTGGATTTCTTATTTATATAAGACTGGTATGTTTATTTGTGTTAGACTGGAATGTTTATTTGTATTAACTGGTATGTTTATTTGTATAAGACTGGTATATATATTTGTATTAAACTTCTATATTTATTTGTTTTAGACCAAAGTCTTATCCCCTGTAATGCAATTCATCAACCTTCTCAGTCATTTCCTTCGGTAAGCATCTGGAGAATTTAATCTGAAAGTACATATATTATGGAATTAACCCTTCCCATTATTGACGCACCCACAGAAAATTTTGAAAATACTTTGACAAACAGAGAAATTGCATATTATAGAGGATTGCTCATCATGAGCAATTTCATCTATTGCAACAAATATATCAACTTTTCTCAATAATACTACCCCTGTTCAAAGAAAAGGGGGTATAAGACTTTGCAAACGGTCAGTCTGTAGTCTGGTGATTTTGAGGTGTCATCTGTGCAAAGGTCAAAGTGACTTTGAAAACAAGAAAACTTGTCTGATTGATGACTGAAGAATTCGGTAGTGAAATTTTGCACGAGTAGTGGATGACCCCTATTAGTTTTAGGTGAGCAATTCAAAGATTAGTGACCTGCATGCATTGACAAGCTGATGTCCAAGGAGGTGTGGAGGGTATACTGTTTGACAAACACCTTTTGGTAAACTTTCATTTCTATAGATTGTCCATACTTTAGCCAAGTAATTGCTGATGTATTGTATGTGGAAAAGGATTTAAACCATAGAATATCAATTTATTAAAACAAATGCGAATTATTATGCAACAATGCCATTTCAAACTTTAGAGTTGTCAACATCAGGATCAGAATATATTAAGTTCCAATTATAAGGACGAGTTGAAAGCAATTTAAAAAATGTGGAAATGGATCAGTGATAGTCATTCCAGCTATGATTTAGCAGATGTCTTTTGCAGAGGCATCTAATTGATTAACATGAAATAATATAACATATAACAACATTACAAAATTTGATATCAAGTTTAAAACATGTGAGCAAAGAATAATTGCCCTCTCAACAAACCCACAACATGTTTCCAAAAGCATCAAAGTCATCTTTACCAAAAACAAACGTGTTCATTGGAATGTATGTTTCCTGTCATCATGTTAGTAAGTGACAGCGTGAAATGGGATGACAGACGAACCAACAGACTACAAAGAAACATGATGTGTGTCTCCTTACCACGAAGGCAACACAAACACTCACTGGTAAAATACTAAAATACTTAAAGACTTACAACAAATCTCACTGATACAATACTTTAAGACACAAGCACTCACTGGTAAAAGATTTAAAGACTTAAAATGCTCACATCATTCACATAGCCATTAAACAAAGAATACAATGGTTAAAACACTTCAAATTCTCACCCTTTTCATATAGCAAACAACACAAACCTCACTGGTTAGAATCTTTAAATGCTCACTTCGTTCATATAGCCGACAAAAAAACCACCTCACTGGTTTGAAACTTAAAATGCTCACCACGTTCATATAGTCAAACAAAACAAAATTTCTCTGTTTAAAATCTTAAAATTCTCACCTCTTTCATATAGCCAACAAAACAAAAACTTACTGGTTTGAAACTTAAAATGCTCACCTCGTTCATATAGTCAAACAAAACAAAAACGCTCTGCTTATTTAAAGACTTAAAATGCTCACCACGTTCATATAGCCAAAAAGGAAAAACTCACTGGTTTGAAACTTAAAATGCTCGCCTCTCTTATATAACCAACACAACAAAACTCACTGGTTAAAATCTTAAAATGCTCTCCTCTCTTATATAGCCAACAAAAAGAAAAACCTCACTGGTTTTAAACTTAAAATGCTCACCTCTCTTATATAGCCAACAAAACAAAGACTCTCTGCTTAAAGACTTAAAATGATCACCTTTCTTAAATAGCCAACAATAAAAAGATCATTGGTAAAATACTTAAAATGCTCACCTCTCTTATATTGCCAATAAAACAAACCTCACTGGTTAAAATCTTAAAATGCTCACCTCGTTCATATAGCCAACAAAACAAACACTCAATTGTTAAATACTTAAAATGCTCACCTCTCTCATATAGGCAACAAAACAAACATTCATTAGTTTAAGATTTAAATTCACACCTCTCTTATATAGCCAACAAAACTAAACACATTAGTTAAAGAATTAAAATATTAAAATGCTTACCTTTCTTAAATAGCCAACAAACACAAAATCTCTGTTGAGAGATCAAAAATGCTCACCTCTCTTATATAGCCAACAAAACAAAACTCACTAGTTAAAGACTTAAAATGTCCACTTTTCTTAAATAGGCAACACAACAAAAACTCACAGGTTGAATACTTAAAATGCTCAACTCTCTCATACAGCCAACGAAACAAAACTATATGTTTAAATACTTAAAATCCTCATCTATCTCATATAGCCAACAAACCAAACACTCATTTGTTAAAGATTTAAAATACTCACCTCTCTTATTTAGCCAACAAAAGAAAGACTCATTTGTTGAATATTTAAAATGCTCACCATCCTAATATAGCTAATCAAACAAAAAAACAATAGTTAAAGACTTAAAATGCTAACATTTCTCAAATAGCCAACAAAACAAATACTCTCTGTTGAAAGACTTTAAATGATCACCTCTTTCTTATAGCCAACAAAACAAAAACTCTCTGTTGAAATACTTTAAATGATCACCTCTTTTATATAGCTTAAAAAAGAAACCCCACTGGCTTAATACTTAACTTGGTCACCTCTCTTATATAGCCAATAAAACAAAACTCACTAGTTAAAGGCTTAAAATGCTAACCTTTCTTATAAAGCCAACAAAACAAAAACTTTCCATGGAATGACTTAAAATGCTCATCTCTTTCGTAAAGCAAACACAACAAAATTCACTGGTTATAAACTTAAAATGCTCACCTCTCCAATATAGCCAACTTAACAAAACTCAATGGTTAAAGACTTAAAATACCCACCTCTTTCATATAGCCAACAAAACTCGAGACATTTGGTTGATTGGGACAGCTAGCAAATCTCAGTCCATATCTACCTATATCTATCATACCTGAAAGTCAATGAAATAGTTTATAAATGTTAAAAATTGTTTCGTTTTAACATTCATGAACCATCATTAGCAGATGACCTTTGCAATGTTTTCAAATATATTCAATTAGTTTTAAGAGATTTATATATTTTTCTCTGAAGTTTCTTCCCTTAAGGTTTAACTCTGAAGTTTTTACCCTGAAGGTTCAACTCTGAAGATTTGCCCTGAAGGTTTTACCTTGAAGATTTAACTCCGAAGTTTTTACCCCGAAGGTTTAACTCTGAAGCTTTTTCTCGCAGTTTTAACTCTGAAGTGTTTACCCTGCAGGTTTAACTCTGACGTTTTCACACTGAAGGTTTAACTCTGAAGTGTTTATCCTGACTGAATGTTTAACTCTGTAGTTTCTATTCTGAATGTTTAACTCTGAAATGTTACCTTGAAAGTTTAACTCTGAAGTATTTACTCTGAATGTTTAACTTTGAAGTTTCTACCCTGAAGAAGCTTTTGCCCTGAAGGTTTAACTCTGAAATTTTACCCTGAAGGTTTAACTCTGAAGTATTTACTCTGAATGTTTAACTTTGAAGTTTCTACCCTGAAGGTTAAACTCTGAAGTCTTTATCCTGAAGGTTTAACTTCGAAGTTTCTACCCTAATGGTTTAACTCTGACGTTTCTAAATCTAATACCCTGAATGTTTAACTCTGACATTTCAACCTGAATGTTTAACTCTTTAGGTTTTAACCAGAAGGTTTAACTCTGAAGCTTCTACCTCGAAGGTAAACTCTGAAGTTTCTACCAAGAAGTTTCTACCCTGAAGATTTATCTCTGAAATCCTTACTCTGAAGGTTTTATCAAAAAGTTTTTACCCTAAAGGTTTAACTCTTAAGTTTTGCCCTGAAGGTTTAACTCTTAAGTTTTTGCCCCGAGGTAAAGTTTTTGCCGTGAAGATTTAACGGTGAAAGTTATGCCCTGAAGGTTTACCTCTGAAGTTTTTGCCCTGAATGTTTTATAATGAAGAATTTTTGCCCGAAATTTAAACTCTGAAGATTTGCACTGAAGATTTTATTCTGATTTTTTTACCCTGAAGGTTTAACTCTGACGTTTTTGCCCTGAAGGTTTAATTCTGAAGTTTTTGCCCTGAATATTTAGCTCTGAATTATTTGCCCTAAAGGTTTACATCTGAAGTTTTTGCCTTGAATGTATTACTATGAAGATTTCTTGCCCTGAAGGTTTTATTCTGAAATTTTAACCCTAAATTCTTTACTCTGAAGGTTTTTGCCCTGAAGTTTTTGACTTGCATGTTTTACTCAGAAGTTTCTGCCCAGAAGATTTTACTCAGAAGTGTTTGCCCTGAAGTTTTAAATCTGAAGTTTTGCCCTGAAGGTGTTATTCTGAATGATTTGCCCTGAAGGTTTAACTCTGAAGTAATTAGGTTTTATTCTGAACTATTTGCCCTCATGGTTAAACTTTGAAGTTTTTGCCCGGAAGGTTTTACGCTGACGTTTTTGCTCTGAAGGTTTAACTCTGAATGTTTTTGCCCTGAATGTTTAACTCTGAAGCTTTTGCCCTAACGTGTTTGCCCTGAAGATTAAACTCATTCTAATGCTTTTGCCATGAAGATTTTTGCCCCAATGTTTTCCCCTGAAGGTTTAACTCTGAAGCTTTTGCCCTTATGTGTTTGCCTTGAATATTCTGTGAAGGTTTAACTCTGAAATTTCAACCCTGAAGTTTTAACTCAAAAGAGCATTTATAACAATTGGCCTATATTTACAATATTTTCAAAATTTAAAGAGGGGTACATGTAATCATCAATCTAAATAACGTTTTTGTAACTTTAAAGTTTAAAATGATTTCATTGCTGAATGCAATGAATGAGTTTCTTATGCACTTGAAAGTAGATCTATGTGAGAAAACATTCTTGTAAAGGAAAGAAATAGTTACCACTTAATGGCTTGACTACTGTGTCCATATCGGCTGAATCTGTGGATTATATAAACATTTCTAAACATTAAACATTATAGGTTATTGACCCTGTACTGTGAAATCATTGTGTTGACGTTGTCGAGCTTGCGAGGCTACGTTCGCCAAAGAACGAGGTCCATCGGTGATTTCACAGTACAGGGTCAATAACCTTTTCATTTCATACTTTCATATTGTAAACTATAGTTGACAATGTTTGTTTTTGGTATATATCCAGAGTTTAAAGATCACGCACGTCAATTACCAACATTTTAGACGGGGTTTTAGACTGTTTTCCGGTCTAAAACATACTGTTAGCATGAGAGAGTAAGTAATTGTTCATTACCAGTATATGAGAATTAAACATTACAAAGTACCGTGAGGTTTAACAATGATATTTAGGTCAGCTATGTTTGTTTATATAAAAAAGTAGTTTGTCCCTAGCCTGTTAATTATGCAGAATTATCGCACGTCCTTATCTATGGTCATGATCACTCCTTGACAGCGATCATGACCATGACCACTTTCTTCAATGCAAAGTGAACGGGACAATATCAAAATATGCAATAGAGAGAGATATAAACTCTTTTAAAATTTTAATATGACGTCTAAGCCGTTCCTTGGGATGACGCTAATGTAGAATCTGAAAAGTAAATGTTGTAAACGTAATATTTACCTACTCGAGATCAATTAAAACGTGTTTGCATCACTTAGAAGCGTTATATAACACCATCAACGATTAAATATATGTGATGCATTTCGCGTAATTCATTTTTTTATGTTATAGATAATGTTTTCAATACGATGCAAATATAGATCTACTTGTACATTTAGCTGTATAGTGGAAATATACATTTACATGTTTAAACGGTGATCAAGATTGAATTTCATTAAGTTTACGTAACAAACTATATTGTTCAATTAATTTTTCAATATTATATATTCACCATAAGGTGAATTTTAGGCGTAAAAAAATAAATGCCATACGTTTATATGTTAGAAATATGTCATATGAAGTAAATGAATGTCCGTCCTATCTTTACGATTTGCATTGGCATAGCATAATAGTAGTAAACGGTAATTTAATCTTTATCGTTTGTACCCATTTTATTGTACACAGGCAGGAAAAGTAGAGGCCTCGAGAATGGAACTGTTGTACGAATTGAAAAGAATGGGAAATTGCACGTAAGCCCTTAAAATTCAAAGTATTTCTTAAATAACATGGCCTGTATATCTACTAAAACTGAAACTAAAACTATTTGATTTGATTTAACGCACATTTTTGCATTAATATACTTTCAAAGGCGTTGTACAATAACTATATTTGTTTGCATTACGATAAAGCATGTAAACAATCAGGAATAGATCAGTAAATAGTTATATTGTGTCTCTATAATAACATATATGTACAGAGAACCTTGTCAAATGCATTTGACTGAAGGAAAAACATATTAAACAAAACATAAATTTGAAGAACAGATATATAAAGTATACTTACATCTTATCAACTATAGAAAACATTAATTCTCGAGTAAGCCTTATACCTAACATGTAAACCTTTGTAATCTTGGAACTGTGATAAATAATACACTATTTAATTGTATTGTCTGTATTCCCTAAATAGTCCATTCAGTTTATGTTATGCTCTTTTCTTAATTAATAAAGTATAAGTTTAAGGTGCATACCATTGAAGCATGTATATTATACTTTCGAAAAATATCTTTCTGCTTGTGCTGCTATAATTAAACTAAAACTTACGCATGAATAGTAAAGAATTCCTTGAAATACTGTGGACTGTGTAGGCCATTACTAGAATATCTGGGAATCGTTAGTGTTGCATATGTAGAAACTGTAGTAATAAGTTAATGTGTATACGTGAATGTTACGTTATCGATGAATCCGAGTGGTGCTTGTGACTGGGAATCTAGGGTTTGATTTACGGGATGAAGTGTCTTTCGAAAAGTCACGTGATCACGCTTAGTACTGGTTAGTACACGTTCTGTTACATGTTACAGTGTGATAAAGATTGATGAACACGGCGTAAATACCCCACAAAAAGCATATTAAATTATCAATAGAAAGTAGTTATCATCATAAATGTTTACAAATGTATTGTATTCACCAATTTATGTGTGATAACTTAAACCTATTCAGGTCAGATGGGTAAATGGTGACAGAGGAGAATACAGTGTCGGTGAAGGCGGTGTCAAAGCCTTGTCGCCTAGGTACGTTTATTGTTGGATGTTATAGCCATAGTGTATATTTTCGATTCATCCTTGGAAACAATAGCATTTAAAATCCCTACAAATGAAAACAATATTACTGACCTTAACTTTTATTCGCATAGAAATCAAACCTGACATTTCGTTAAGCTCGCCTTGAACTATAGTAATCAAATCGTTTGATTTGTCTTGGTGTATAAATCTCACACCGTTTTGTTCGCCTTGTTCTTTAGTTCTCACACCATTTTGCTCACCTTGTTCTTTAGGTATAACATCTTTTTTATCGCCTTAATCTTTAATACTAACAACGATTATCTCGCCTTGTTCTTTAGTTCTTACACCGTTTTACTCGCCTTGGTTTTTAGTTCTCACACCATTCTGTTTTTCATTGATCTTTAGTACTCACACTGTTATGCTTGCCTTCATATTTAGCTCTCACACCGTTTTACCCAACTTGGTTTTTAGTTCTCTCACCATTTAGATCGCCTTGTTCATTAGTTCTCATACCTTTTTGCTCGCTTTGGTATGTATCTCTCCCACCGTTTTGCCCGCATTCTAATTTGTTCTCAGACCGTTTTGCTCGCTTTGTTCTTTAGTACTCACATCGTTTTGCTCGCCTTGTTCTTTAGTTCTCACACCATTGTCCTGGTCTTTAGTTTTTACACTGTAATGCTCGCCTAGGTATTAAGTTCTCACACGGTTTTGCTCGCCTCAGTCTTTAGTTCTCACATCGTTTTGTTTGCCTTGCTCTTCAGTTTTCACACTGCAATGCTCGCCTAGGTCTTAAGTTCTTACACCATTTTGCTCGCCTTGGTCTTTAGTTCTCACACCGCTGTGTTTGCCTTGATCTGTAGTTCTTTCGCCATTGTTCCGGCCTTTGTGTTTAGTTTTCACACTGTAATTGTTGTGTAGGGAGAATATAACACGTACAACATTCATACAGGATGACTATCTTTATTCCATGAGACTACGGTATATATC
>JAUELF010001561.1:4716-18356 GCA_031471495.1 Clinocardium nuttallii
CGACCCGATCCGCCTAAGCATGCCGCACAGGCTAACCCAGACAGACACGTTTCGCCTCCTGTGGATTTTCTGTTTCAAGAATCATTACTCTATACCTCTATTCCCTTGAGACGAAATGTGTCGGCGTGGATCAGTCTGCGCGGACAGTGCAGGCTAATCTGGTCGATACATTACGCAGATGGGCATTATGCCACAACGTTGGTTTTTCTCGCGAGACGGCTCAAATGCAGAAACAAAACTGTTGTAGACAGGAGGTGGACGCGCGTTATTAGTAGTACTTTCATGATTGGTAGGTTCTACAAACACCGTAACACATTTTAATACAATTGAAATAGCTTTCCCTTCTTGGCACTCGGTAATGTGGGATAAGCAATTTCGCATTACGACTGGCTCGCTGGTATAAGGATACCTACATCAGTAGCACTTGTTACCTCGAGGAAGCGACGACTGGCTCGCTGGTATAAGGATACCTACATCAGTGGCACTGGTTACCTCGAGGAAGCGATGGGATAAACCTGAACAAATGCTGTAAGTGGCGTTAAACACGATACCAACAGTTCAATAAATAAACACTGCGTTATAGATTGTGACTCCGTATGTTAAAATGGGCGTCTATTGAATCTAACAAATCATCTTGTTTTATGAGTCCGTCATTTTAATTTATTGTGCCACTTTTAAAGACGGTTTTATTTGGCACACGCCTAAGTATATAATCTACCATCTTGTAAATCTAACAACGACCCTTGAATTAGAGGTGAAAGCTGAACTAGAATTACTTGCTGCAGGCATCTGATACATTTTTTCTTAGATGACAACGTTATGATAGTATTGGTGCAAACCGTAATGTGACCTTCATACACCTTTTGACCCTGTAAACTTTATCAGCGTGCACGTGAGAGGCTGATGAAATATGTATGGGCCGCCCATGTATGACGGACGTTTTTTCTTCCGGCCAGGTTGAATCTGATGCTAATAAACATCGCTCGGTCAACCAGTTAACGCGATCATGCCCGGGGCATCGGAAACAATGGGAATAAAAAGAGCATAAACTAGCCCGCAACGATGTTCATCTATATATATATAATACATATATCTATGTTTACACTTTTTACACTTCTTGCGTGTATTGGTAATGCCAATTGAAATAATAACCCAGACGGCTCTGTACAAACAAAGGACCTACGCTGCTGTACTTCCCGATTCTGGTACAATCTCAGTCTCAAGTTGCCTGTTAAATTATCGGGTCAGGAATACACAAATAGTTGCTGCGATCATTAATTTAAACAATATTTATTTTACATCGTTTGGGAAGCAAGCTTTCAGCTTATACGAATCATGCTCGATGTCTGCTTCCTGGAGGCTTAACCAGTACTCGCGCCGTTTGTGTGGAAAAATCCCAAAGTCAGGACACGCGACTCGAACCACGGACCTATGACCTTTTTAAAGAAAACAGGTTTAACGCTCCAATCTCCGACAGTAGTATGTTTCATTAATATGTGTTACCTTGGTTCAAAACACCAACTTCAAGTCGTATTGGTCCGCAATAGAATGTATTAGTTATATCAGATAAGTTGACACATTTGAGCCGTTCCGTGGAAAACCAACAGAATGGCATCGGCGTAATATATTGACCCGGATCAGCCTGCGCAGTCTCAGGGGGATAGAGGTATAGAGTAATGATTTCTGAAACAGAAAATCCACTGAAGGCGAAACGTCTCTGCCCGGGTTACATGGTTAAGCCTGCGCGGCATGCTTAGGCTGATCCGGCCCGATGTTTTACGCGGAGTCAACAACGTTGGTTTTCTCGCGGGACGGCTCATTTATTTTTAGTATTGTTCACAGCACATTTTCAAAACATATCAGTCAAACAACGAATGGAGTTGTTAAAAGAAGCCGCTGTGCTTTTGATAAATAGTTTCACGAACCCTATAACTTTGTTAATTGAATGTTTATTATTATAAATAATATAATGTATTTCTCATTCGCCAAATGTAGCGTCCATGAGCTGCATTGGAATATTTTTCTGTGGTCTGTTACACCCTTTTCCCTGCTCCTTTTCAACTGCCATGACCATGTCCTAATAAGCGATCTCTCTCAATGTATTAAATTTCACCATTGGCCATATCGAGATGTGTATCAGTGCATCAAATAGACATGTTGTAGAAATAGCCAGAAGTCAGAGATAGATATAGATACATATATTACGGTCATACAGCCAGAGGGAGAGATGTATGTTGATAGTTCGGTCTAGTTGGTCCATACAGGTGATTGTCAACACGTATGTTTATTCAACAGGTTTTCAGTACTAAACGGTCGTGTTTAGAAATTCGGTATTCCGAGTAAAAACGTGGATAATTTACGGGTAATAGTGACCATAGCCCTTGGCATATACATTAATTAACTTAAAAGGTGTACTCGTTTCTCCAATATTGTACATTATATTATGTCATTTGGTTTATAGAATTATTCCAAATAGATGATTTGATCAGGTGCATGCCAAAAACAACAAGAAAACAATTTATATTGTTAACGGTGTAAGGCCGTAATTAATTACGATATCACATGAATCTAATGGAGCTACGCTTCGAGCGTTTCCGTACAAGATAACAAAACATACTCTTCCATAATTTTGAATTTACACTGGATAGTCTGAGTATGTTAACCGTTTTCCACATGTATATGACCGACGACTTCAGAAACAGTTTGGCACAAAAAGAAATTGCAACATAAGCAATTTTCCTTTTTTTTTCATTTCTTTTCAATAACAATAATTTCAACAGTTATAGAATGTTTCTTCTTCATATATTATCTGGATATTTTCAAAGTCGTCTGCTACAGATTTGTTATTATGTTGGAATGGTTTATAATTTATATCATACACATATGTCAAAAGACGTCTTTTCCCCTGACGTGTCTCGATACTGCTTACATTACCGAATTCAATTATATAAAGTCATCGCCGGCAAATAGTTGATATATGAAACATCAAATGAACAAATGTGCTGACACATGTACATATTAGCCGTCACGCGAACAAAACAACAGTGTGAACTCTTCGTAAAGTGTCGACCCGGTTCAGCTTTAGCATGCCGCGCAGACTTATCCGGACAAACACTTTTTGGCTTATGTGTAAGACTATACCTATATCCCCCTTGGGCGGAATGTGTCGGCCCGGATCAGTCTGCGTGGACAGCACAAGCTGATCTGGACGACACATTACGCAGATGCCATAATGGTGGTTTTCTCGCGGGACGGCTCACATAATGTTACAAATCAGATTGATTGACAGGTTGGACCGAAAGGGTATAGATTTCCCAGACGTCTCGTATTGACAGCTATGTGTAACTGTTTCAGTGACGTAACAGTTAATTGACTTTGGAGTTCCGCCTCAATTAAGTAAATATACTATACGTAATACGATTAGGGGGTTGTTTAATTTGGCCTATATTTGCCTATATTGGCTAATACGCCAGAGCCTGAGAAAAAAGGCTCAAGTGGGCACGTCTGATGAATGCAGTTTCAAATCATCTTTCAACCACCCGCTTTGATCACACGTTGACATAATCCCCTAACAAACATGTGTAAGCAATATGTGTGAACAGTGTATATTATGATCAGACTGCGGATGTAACGAGGCTGTTCCAAATATATATAATTATATATGCACTCTTTCCCTGTACAATTGGTGATAATGGCTTTATCCCTATTGGCCGCTCAGTACGTTCTGTGGGACTAGGTGATTCCTTGGAATGCAGGAGTGGGGTTAGCATGACGACTGATTCGCAAGTGTCAGGATAAATGGACTAGAAGTACTGGTAACTTACTAAGAAAATACCGTGACATAATGGACTAGAAGTACTGGTAACTTACTAAGAAAATACCGATAAATGGACTAGAAGTAAGTGTCAGGATAAATGGACTAGAAGTACTGGTAACTTACTAAGAAAATACCGATAAATGGACTAAAGTACTGGTAACTTACTAAGAAAATACCGTGACATAAGCGACAAATCCCATTCTGAGTCACGGTAACAATAGGTACCATTGTATTATCGACAGGTTACAATAAGAATTCAATAAAAGTTGCTTACAATTTTATCTTGATCTTCTTTAATTTACTTTCCTTTGATATAGATATAGGAGGTTAAAATGAAGATACGGAAGGCGTGTAATTACATTGATGTACGGGTAATAATACAACACTACAACACACGGTTTAATAAACGGATTGATCGAGAAAAGTATTCAAATATTAGATACGCCATGCAAATAAACCTTTCCCACTCGCTGGTGTCAGGAAAAGTGAACCAGTAGTACAGTTACCGTTCCTATGGAGCGCCGGGATATAACTAGTAATATGAAGAATCTCTAAAAAATCATGATGAAAGCAGGAATATCGAATAAGAAAGAAAACATTAAACTGGTATAAGAAGAAATTAAGCCTAATGAGCAGAACAATATCTCCTTTTTTTACCTCAGTGTTTAGAAAAGCTAAAACTACATTTGATACATAACGTTAAGTATGCACGCCGCATGACCCGGAAATGCCGATTTCTTTCATGAGTAATTGACGGCATGTTAAAGTGCTGACACACAGATGTACAACCATATATGTCTAGATGTGTGTGATTTGTGGCTTTTACATTTATAGATTCAAATAAATCATATAAATACACCTGGAGTCTTTTAACCCTTTCCCTATTACGATTTTTGAAAACATTGTGCCAAAGGAGAAATTGCTCATATTGAGCAGATAGTAGTTTCTAACTTTCGAAAATACGTTTTACTTTATTAATATATTTGCTTACATTAACAATTACGTAAATATCCTCAGCTCTATTCTACAATATACATGTACATACATATACTAATATAAAGTCAGAGTGACACACTATTAGTTAGAGTATAATGCGAGAGGGAATGGTGGTATTTGATTCATTATTGTTTTTATTTAAAGAAAAAAGTGTTTCTGATCAAAGGATGTCAATTTTTCATTAATAATTTCTTATGACAGTTTTTGATTTACCGAGCCTCATCTATCATTCACGTTTGACGTACATAATGATTTTAATTAAATTCAAAAAGACCGTCGTAATGTATTTATTTTCCATGAACACAAACGTACCATTGTAAAATGCAATAAGTGCACAATTTGATAAATATGACCTTTATTGCATCATGCAATTATTAACCCTTTACGTTCCTATGAACTAATAACAAAAACATCATTAGCGATTTGAAATAAATGCCACAAATATGGAACAAAGATAAAGACCGAAAACTATGCATGCGTAACTTTAGAAACATCGTTTATATATGTGTTAACCTTTAACACAATAATATTCGTAGAATGCTTCAGACGCACACATGAAACGATCTCGATCAAGTAAGTTATACCAACGACCAATTAAACTAGTTATTTAACCCTTTTCCTCATTCGACATTTCTGCAGCAGACGACTTTGAACATATTTTGACAAAACATAGAATATCTCCATAATTGAATGGATAACCTATGACAAAAAGTGGAACATTGTAACAAAATGAGAAATTGCTTTTCCATAGACATTTCAAAAACCGTCAGCTGTAATGGTATCAAATGCCGTCTTTACCAGGGTAGGGCACGACTCGACTGGGCTGTAATAGTTAACAATTTCTTTTGTCATGTTTATATTTTTGGGCTTATTCTTTCCTAGAATTGGTTATAAACTCTTCCGTTATGAAAAGCTTAAAAAGACCTTTTGAAATTTAGCAGTGCAAGGCTTAACCCTTTACCAAATACAGGAAATCCGCGCTGCAGACGACTTTTAAAAACAGCTCGGCAAAATTACGGGAAATCTCTACAAATGATGATATTATAGTTATTGAATAAAGTTGAAACCATTGTTTCTGTAATCTGCTGTAGATGCGTCGTACTGCGTGTGCAAGTGGGAAAGGGTTAAAGGTAATTAATACTTTTGAAGAAATGTACACCGAGAAAGTTATGCGCGACGTCTAGTGATAAATAGATTTTCTAAATCTGGTAACTTTCTTAACTTTCGATTATTGGCCGTTAATTGTAGGTGTATCGAATATCATTGGTACGTGTGGCATTATTTACTTCAAACACGCATACAGTCGGGATTTAAAACACCGGCAGTTACAATGCAGACAAAGACTCCAACAAACATGAAACTGTTACTTTCGTCTAGTAGTATGTCGACTAAAGTTCATAATGAAAATAACAGAAATGTGATAGCATTTCCTGTAATATATATTGCCATAGTTACAAGTAATTTCTAACTTCGACAAAGAGACTTCTACTATTTCCACAACCCTGTAATCGAACTTCGATAAAACCGCTATTTAAGCAATCGTGTAATCTATACTGGCTTAACAGAGTCTGTTCATTGCAAGACACAGACTAAAAGCCTTCAACATTCTTTATGCAATCGAGCCTTCTTTTGAAAAGAGGGTTACTTTCCAACTTATAATACTGACATGTCCAATCGTCAGGACAGTACAACCTATTGTAACTTATTATTATTATGCGTCATTTGTCTTCCACCAATGGGAAAAGTCTATGTGGAAAAGCAGCCAGTTGCTTGGGAAGATTGTTATGTGGAGTACTGGTGTGAGAAAACCAGGAAACACATGATTAGGTGAACTGGCCGCCGTGATATGACTGAGAAAATGCTTAAAATTAGGTGTTACTAAAGCCTTATATCAGAGTAAACTTTAAAGCTTGACAGAATCAAACTTAGTACACCGATGTTTGGGGGTTAACGTCCGACTTGGACAAGGTCGTGTGTTATTTGAACCAGAGCCTCGTTAACAGTTTGATTAATTGATCCACGTCACGCAAAAACCGACCTACTGAAGTCATGGAAATAATGGAAATCACAAAAGAATTTGCATTCTCGCATTGAAGATGTGGGTCACAGCCGCTTTCAGACGTTTACAGGACGGTTAACCATTTCCCTCTTATTACATATTTGCAGCAGACGACTTTGGGAACCTCTTAGAAAAAATGCGAAAAATCTCCATAAGTGAGATTTTAAGATAGAGTGGAAAACACTGTGGCTTAAGGATAAATTGTTCATCATGAGCAATTTCTCTTTTTACCACAATATTTTAAAAAGTCGTCTGCAGCAGATGTTTGTCATTATGTGGGAAAGGGTTAAAGGACTTTTGATGGTGAATAATTAAGATCAGGATCAAAGTGTGCGGAGTAGCAATTTATTTCATATAGACCTTCGCTGTTTGGTCACTTTTCCTGCAACGTGGTCCAAACCTAAAAGTTCACACAAATGGTGACTGAAAGTCATTTATCACTAAATCAAAAGAAGCTTTTATTTTCATTGTTGTCAAAATGTCGATTTGTTTATTAAACCTCTTGTTATTGTTAACAATTTCTGCGCTGACACGTTTTGATTTCACTCAAAATTGACCTTTAACATGCGAATGAAAAATCTATAGACCTAAAGTGTTGTTAATTAATAGACCGAATATACGGCATTAGATTGATGCGAATCCTTTTCTAATACATGAAGTGACTGTTGGTTTTAGATAAAAGAAATCGTTGGCAATCCGATATAAAGACATATTTTAATCGGCCAGAATTGTGCGGTCAAAACTGGCCATTTAATGTCCAAAAATTATCTCCATTTGTTGTTCACTAGATGGCGCATGGTTTGCTATTTCCACAACACGCTTTGGTGCTTGCGATTGCTTATAGCTGGGCGATTCAGCCAAACAAATATCGATATCGTTCTAAATCCGTAATACAACATGAACACTCTAAATATTGTATATATTGAGTTGGAATGCTGAGCGCGAGATTAAGCTCTTTAAACACTTCATTAGCAAACCTGCTTTAAGCATATTTCCTAACATATACAGCAGAGACATATACATATAGGCATGTATATATCTGTGTGACCGGATGATGATTTTTGAGTTTTAGCCCGATCTCTTCTATTTTAATATTTTGAATTTGCCGGGTTTAGAGTCACGTGATTTAAAATGTCATAGAACAAGAGATCGGTGTTGAGTATTATCGTGATCTCCGGAGTAATACATATGGAATGAACGATTGAGTACACATAGTAAAGCATTGGTGATGTAAAGGCAATCAATTCCTTAAATTGAATGTGCATCCTAAGTAATACAGACATGAAGTGAGAGTGTTGTATTTGTCCTGTTATTCTCCCCCCCCCCAAAGTGCTGCCAGCCCAACCCCTTGACCTTCTTAAGACAGAAACTTATCCCTACCGAGTCATTGAAATGCGTTAACCAGTCTAGCGTAGATTTGGTATACGTAAGCAATATATAAACGATATTTAAAGTTGGTGTCTAGACTGGGCATACCTTATATTGTTGAAATATATCGCTTCCCCGATCCTATTTCGTGTTAATATAACACCGTCTCATTGAATAGTTCAGGTCCCTTTAATAACGGCTCCCTTTTAATAACACGACACATACTAATTAACCCCCTTGGTAATATGATTCGATAATTAGCTATTATGCATACAGTCCAACCTTTTCCACCTACAGACGTATTTTTACACATCTACAGCAGATAGCTTTAGAAAACATTGTGAAACAGGTAAAATTGCTCATAATGATTGCTCTTTATGAGAAATTTATCCTTTTGCCACAATTTTAAGAAAATGTCCTCAATTGTCCTATGTTTTAAAAGACGTATAGTGCATTTTTGTATGCTGGAAAGGGTTAAAACATATGAGCCGTACCACGAGAATACCAACATTATAGACTGCGTAATGAATCGACCAAGATCAGCCTGAGCAGTCCGCGAAATCTAATCCGGGCCGACACATTGCGTCTCAGGGAGATAGAGGTATAATAGGGTAAAACCGTAATGCTTCCTGAAACAGAAACTCCACATAGGACGGAAGTGTTTGTCCGGATGAGCATTTGCGGCATGCTTATGCCGATCCGGGTCAACACTGTTGGTTTCTCGGGGGACGGCTCATACATGAAAGCATTTACCCTTTCCCTCATACGACAAATATGCAGCAGGCGACTTTGAACATATTTTGTAAAAAATTGGAAAATATCTATAATTGAATAGAAAAAACCTATGACTAAAAGTGGAAAATATGGTGGCAAAAGGAGAAATTGCATGTATTGTGCAATTTCGCCTTTTGTCACTATGTTTTCAAAGAGCAGTCTGCTGCAGAGGCGTCATAAAGTGTCTATATGAGGGAAAGGGTTAAATCATACAACCTACGTTGGTTAGGCATGCGTACACGACGGTTCTTTTGTGGCTATTATTTCTTTCCTTCATACAGCTATTCTGCCGCAAAGTGTTCGTATTGAAAAGAGTTGAAAAGCGTGTGACAATAGGAGAAATTGCTCTCTTAATTTAAACAATCGTTTCTTGTGGGAGATTGTTTTTTTTTCAATTAGTCATCTGGTGAAAATGCGTCTGTAAAAAGGGTTAAACATGTCTACGTCGGCGCCTTAACTAATTATTGCCCTTAAGCACGTGAATCGCGCTATTAACAATGTGTGTCTTTTTAACATGTGCATAACTTACTTTAATAGGAATATTAACCGTACGTGTATCTTATCATAACGGACCAGACTTCATTCAACACACGTTTTGTCCTGGCTTTCAGCACTCCAAAACAATTGGCTACTATTCAACTTAGAGTGATATAAGACAATTGCCGAATTGATTATTTTTTTAAAAGTCGGAAAAAAAGTTCGGCCGAACTCAGGGTCGACCATTATATCTATACTGGTTCGGGTACAGCTGCCTTGTCAACACACAAAGTATCTCGTGTTTCTCACCCAAACCCATTGCTGTTAGATTCACAGCGATCATTTCGTTTAATGGAATATTTGCAAAGGAAGCTACTGTATTACCACTTAAAAGATGTGTAAAGTTGTCTACTGCAGTAGTGGTATAAGCAATAAGCACGTAAAGGGTTGCTACATACATAAACAGAAAGAAAGAAAAAAAGAATATGATTAGTATGGCATTGGTAATAAATTAAAGACTTTAATTCGCTTTCTTCCCGAATTGTTCAGTGATTTTATCCACGATTCGTACACATGCGCGATCAAAAACTGCACATTTATGTACTATCGGATAGTGTTGCTCTTAACAGTCTACCATTTATGAAAGACGCCAGGCAATTTTAAACATATATGTCAAGAAGGCAATGTACAGTGATCTGCATATCTAAACATTATATAAAGGGCTAAGATATTTGATATACATGTTCATTTATGTTCATAACGGTAAAAGTCCATGAAGCTGATATTTATGTTCCAACCCCCTTTATAACTTGTTAGAAAAAAGTGAATAGTACTGGAAATGTTCTCACACTGTTATGTCAAAATTTATATTGAATTCCTTAGAGTATTGGTAATGTTCTCACGCTGTTATGTCAAAATGTATATTGAATTCCTTAGAGTATTGAAATGTTCTCACGCTGTTATGTCAAAATGTATATTGAATTCCTTAGAGTATTGTTAAACTAACCCACATAGAACATCTCAGTAGCAGACGATCTTAAACCCAGCAATGCTCTAATATGAACAAACTATGTACATAGCTTTGAAAGTATAATTATTGAATTAAGGTAAACATTTTGGCAAAAAAGAGAAATTATAGGCAATATATCCTTTTGCTACAATGTTTTGAAAAAACCTCGTCTGCTGCTTTGGCATCAGAAAGCGCATGTTACATATGATCCGTTCAACTAGAAAACCAACACTGTGAACTGCGTAAAGTATCGACTCGGATCAATCTAAGCATACCGGGCATGCAACCCGGACTGACTTTTCGCATCCTGTCTTTTTTTCTGTTTCAAGGATCATTACTCTATATCTCTATCCCACTGATACGGAATGTGTCGGGCCAGACTAGCCCGCGCGGACTGCGCGTGCTGATGTGGGTCGATACATTACGCAGCGTCCACCATGAAGGTTTTCTTGTGGAACGGCTCATTTTACGACTCCTTTTGGCTATTTAATAAACTTCGAAATGTTGAAAGAAATCCGAGTGGTGTGATTAAATAAAGTAGAAAATTAAATCCAAATAGCCATTTTGACGTCATATTTCTTGTATAAAGTATTATCAAATCATTATTGCGTAATCTATCGACTCAGATCAGCCTGCGCAATCCATGAGGGATAAAGGTATACAGTAATGATTCCTTAGTCAGAGAATCCCCAGGAGGCGAACATGCTATGTCCTTGTTGCTTAGGCTGATCCTGGTCGATCTTTACGAAGAGTCCACACTGTTAGTTTTCTCGCAGGGCGGCTCATATTCCAATGTCTGTCGTATGCATAACTGTCTCATGGTGTTGGCATGCCTTAGAGGTATTCAGTTTACATTAATCTTTAAGGAACCAAAAGCTTTACGTTTGAAGTGTTATCTTGTCTCTATGCATTCAGATAATCATGTCCTGTTTGAAGCTGCTTTTTAAAGTTTCAAAGAATAGCCAATAAACAAACCCATGTATGCTTAGCAACAGGAAAATTTGTGTTCGTGTCTAGGCAACGCCACGAGTTAAATCCCCATCGAATTAATCGGTGGAAAAAGTAAAGTCAAAATACGATAAATTATTTCAAAATGTTACAAATACTGAGCCGAACCCAGGTAGCTCAGACGGTAGCGACGCGGGCTGTCAATCTTGGGGTAATGAGTTCTAACACCAGCTCTGCTAACATTCTTTCCGACGTGTAACAAACGTCGCTGTTACAAACGTCACTGTGACAAACGTTATTCGTCTTCCAACAATGGGCTAATAGTCTATTTGGAAAAGCAGCCAGTTGCTTGGAAAACAAGGAAACACACGAGTAGGTGAATTGGTCGCGGTAATATGACTGAAAAAATGTTGAAAACCCCGTTAAACCCTAATAAATCAGTCAATTATAAGTACTTGGTATTTCCAATATTATGTAAATTACTGGTGTGGGACATTAATAGATCTTATATCATCATTATATGCGAAGAACCAATGCTCAAGCTAGCCCGTCACAGTCCGTCCGTCTCTATTCGGAAGAGCTTTTGTTATATATTCCGGCGAAAAGAGGGTGGGAGTCTTCACTACCACATCACTTTATGTGACGCCTATTCAATATATTTTTCATTTTTTCCTTTTGCATTACGTGGCTTAATTGAAGTTGTATTCGGTTACAAGACTTAACCCTTTCCCACATACAAAACGCAAGCTGGCGCATTTAAGGCAGTCGACTTTTGAAAAAGTGTGACAGATGGATAATTTGCTCAGTATAAATAATTTCTTCCTGTGTTACTATGTTTCAATTTTATTCAATAATTATGATTTGATTTACATGTATTCGTCCATTGGTTTGTAAAGGCGTCTACTGCAGACTTGTATTATAATTATTTGAAAGGATTTTAACGAAAGGGGTTAACTATTAAGTACCCTCTCTAATATCGCCTCCTTTATCAACGCCGGCATCTTTATGGAGTATGCTTACCAGTCATTCATGAAGATTGGAGCTTTTGTACAAAACCACGGCATCAAGTTCATTCGGATAGCGTGCCTTGTATTTCACATCTGTTGTTCTGTACTTAACTCAATATTGTAGGTTTTCATATGTATCGTTCAAATTACTGTTTATCCCTGTCCCACCTGTAGACGTATTTTGACCCTATAGCAGCAGGCGACTTTTGAAAACATTGTGACCAAAGGTGCAATTGCTCGTGGTGAGTAATTTCTCTTTTGGGTCACAATGTTTCAACTTTATTTAACAATTAAGCTATCTTTTATGGAAATGTTTCAGGTTTTTGTTACTTTGTTTTCGTCTGCTGCAGATTTGTTGTATGTGGGAAAGGGTTATAATATGAGAGACATTTATTTTAAGATCGCATATTCGGATTTAAAAAAAACGCAGCCCATAAAGGACATTGCAAGTGCAATTTGCCCCCAGATTTCCACACGACTGGATCTCGTTTTATGTTTTTTTCGAATAGATCAACCACCCATTAATTGTAAAACGATATATACAAAGCTGACTGCCGATTTAAATAGTATTATCGGGCTACTAAATCAAGTTTAAATGGAGTTCGTACATTTGTACGTAGAATGAGCCTATTATGTGCACACATTGTACATGCATTGTCATCTTCTACATTGAAATGCCATACATTTCAGAAATTCATCACAACATACACATTAAGTCGGATAGTTTATTTCCTTACTGTTAGGGAGTTTACCTTATATTATCCCTTGTTCTCTTTGTAAATAGTTTTAAACGAATACACCCCGACCTTGGTCTCTGCTCGACCATTGCTACGACTAGTTTCCTGGGAAGAATGTTATGCGAGAATGCCAGGAAACACATGTGTATGTGAACTATTTGCCGTTATAGCATAGTTATAGAAACAAAGTTAAAAGCGGTGTTAAACTAAATTATGGTCAATCCAATTATAATTGTCCATTCACATAATATTACGGACTAGTGTTCTTGAAAAGAATAATACTTTAAATTAGGTACTACTGGCTTTCCGTCCTTGGCGTGCCCGGCCGGGTAGCTCAGTTGGTAGCGCATTCGACTCGTGATCTGGAGGTCACGGGTTCGATACCCGGTTGAGGCGAACATTCTTTCGGGCGATTTTTCCAATTGCCTCTCACCTCTGATTTATGTGA
>JAUELF010001779.1:0-18351 GCA_031471495.1 Clinocardium nuttallii
AAAACATTGTGGCAAGAGGAGAAATTGCACGTTCTGTGCAATTTCTTCTTTTGTCACTATGTTTTCAAAAAGCCGTCTGCTGCAGAGGCGACAGGAAGCGTCTATATGAGGGATTGCGTTAAAACGAGTCAGAACGTCAGAAAGCGTTTACTATTGTGCGACCAGAAACTAAATGAACAAACTAGGAAGGCGCGGTCCATTTTTTTAAAAGTCTAAATTCAAAAAAGATTCAACTGTGGATTAAAAGCATAATTACCATAATGTTTCAAAAACATTTCAGAAATGGAGACGTTTTTTTTTTACGAAATACCTTTTGTTCATTTAAAACCATTACAGAAAATACTCAGGCGTGTAATTTAGTACTTTTGTTTCTTGCGTTTTTACTTTCATATGAGGACCAATTTCGAGAAATTATCTCAGTTACTCGCGTTGTTTTATGTCGAAACGAATTTTCCTGTCTATTGTCGCTACTCCAGGCTTGAAATTTATTCTTAAATGATTTCCGAATTAGCGTTTAATGTGTTTCTCCTTGATTTCATCTTAAGATGTAGAAAATAACGTATATTAGTCACTTTAGAATAATAACTTGGATAGCTTGAAAGGTTCGATGACTAAAGACTTCAATTTTTTTAAGATTGCTTGCGAATGTTTTACCTTTTATTTAATTAAGTCAGTAGGTACAAGGGTTATCAATTCAGGTGTCCAGGGTTTGAATCCCAGTTCGGCCATTCATGATTGATTTATGAGTTATGGAGGCTACGTTAATAACATCCCTTAGATTATGTAAAATGTGCGATTTGAATGTTATCGAGAATGAATATCATTTTATACTTCTATGCTCTTTAAATCAATTTATTTCCTAAATAGTATCATACTTTGTTCCCGCTTCATAAATTTAAACAATTAATGAACGATGATAGAATTAGTATATTACGAAAACATAATTAATATACATGTATGGCTAATACAAAACTTGATTCTAAAACCTGATCCGTAGACGGATACAAATCCGATGAC
This sequence comes from Clinocardium nuttallii, assembly GCA_031471495.1. Taxonomy (NCBI): domain Eukaryota; kingdom Metazoa; phylum Mollusca; class Bivalvia; order Cardiida; family Cardiidae; genus Clinocardium; species Clinocardium nuttallii. The sequence continues at coordinate 1,018 of JAUELF010001779.1, forward strand.
TTATCTAAATTTTACAAAACTAACTTCACTTTTCTCAAATGTTTATTACACGAGAAAGCCAACATTATGGACTCTGCGTAATGTGTCGACCCAGATCAGCATGCGCAGGAAAATCCGGGCCGACACATTCCGTGTCAATGGGATAGAGGTATAGAGTAATAATTTCTGAAACAGAAAATCCAGAGGATGCTAAAAGTGTCTGTCCGGGTTAGCCTGCGCGGCATACTTAGGCTGATCAGGATCGGTACATTACTCAGAGTCCACAATGTTGGTTTCTCGCGGAACGGCAACAACATGTAATTTATTATATGCAAATAAAGAAATTGAATTGAATTGATGATTGATACAAGTAATCAGTCTTCCGACTCGTTGTTAAAAGGAAGCCGGCAGTAACAGAACCAGCATGTTGGTTTGATTGCTGGTTCGAGGGAGGCAGGTAAAACACGTTAGATGAACTTGTCAAAGTGATATAACTGAAATACCGTTGAAAATGTCATTAAACTCCGCTCGAATCGTTTACCTTATAATATATCTAAGAGTCGTCCACAAGTAGCAAACAAATATAACTTCTAGAAAATACTAAGTATTACTGCTTATTTAGTTGAACATTTTTTTTAAAAGAAAAGTACCAGTTGATCATTTTGATTCATGTATGTGTAACTGTTGATTTGTAATGGTCATGCATAGATTTGTGTTATTGGGGCTTTTCGCAATTTTCAACAATATTTCAGCTATATCACGGCGACAATTCACTTATTCATGATCCCTGGGTAAACAAACATGTATTAGGCAAAATAAATTTGCCTTGTCCAGGAGCACTGGTAATGACGAAGGTCATACATAGAGGGTATAGTATGTTGTTGGTGCTCTTTGGTTTTGTTTATCCTTGCACTGGGGCACTGGTAATGACGAAGGTCATACATAGAGGGTATAGTATGTTCTTGGTGCTCTTTGGTTTTGTTTATCCTTGCACTGGCTTTATCACCACCTAAAGAGATGTCAGAATATGTACATGAGTATACTACATCATTTTTATACGATCCCCGATTTGTCGATGTGTGGTCGCATTGACTCCCCTGTTAGGAATAACTAATATTGAAGTAAAGTCCAACCTGTGTTTAAAGACCACATATGGAAAAGAACAATCTGGTCGTTGTTCACGGGTGTTCTTTTATAACAGGGTCATTTATGTAGAATTGATAAAAGTGGGAACTGAACACTTGGGTTGCTATAGACAGGAACTTGCTGTTCAAAGGTGGTCTTAAGAACAGGTTTCACTGTACTATAATGTGGGCTTCACTTCTAGTTCTTTTACAGAATATACATTTAATGCCTATATATTGCGTAAACACCGTCTCGGCTGAGCGTCCGCTTCGGGTGCTAGAGATCTCAGACTAGATCCACGGCCAAGTCATACCATATACCCCCCTTGTCGCTCAGGTTGCAGGGTTACGACGGGCTGGTACCGACTTGACTATTTTAACGCTCTCCATTTAAGTACAATTGCTTAGGAAGGTTAGGTTTTATTACTGCTTCAACTTGGACAACATATTTGAAGCTCAAGAGTATTTTGAAGATCATTTTTCCATCTCCGTGTTCTACTCTATTCTCACCCTCGGTATTCAGGCCCCGAAACTATACAAATAAAAAATAATAAACGTGCTCCATGTTCAGAAATGAACTCCGTGCTCCAAATAAGGCTTTTGATTGGTCAATTTGGAGAACGAATTTGCTTCTGACCAATCAGATACTTGAGCACAAATTCTGAGCACAGATTAAACTTTTATAGTTTCGGACTCTGGCTATTTATATGGGTTACGAAACGCCTGGTTATCGAGGATTCTCTGTTCTAGGCTAAGATTTAATTTGAATAATTTTCATATTTGATGTTCTGTGAGATGTTAGATGCACGGGTTCTTCCTTTGCGATGTTTAATAGATGCACGGGTTCTTCCTTTGCGATGTTTAATAGATGCACGGGTTCTTCCTTTGCGCTGTTTAATAGATGCACGGGTTCTTCCTTTGCGATGTTTAATAGATGCACGGGTTCTTCCTTTGCGATGTTTAATATATGCACGGGTTCTTCCTTTGCGATGTTTAATAGATGCACGGGTTCTTCCTTTGCGATGTTTTAACACAACCGGCGCGTCAAGTGGGCAGTCATTGATCGTGATTAATATAAGCTGAAATCTTGTTTTGCAATCGATGTAAAAGAAATAAGTTTAAACCAAACTTAAACAGCCGGCTTCGTTGACCGTCCGAATTCTGTTGACATTAAATAAATAGAGGATTGGTGTTCTGCTATTTCGCCAATTGGATGAGCTTAATAGGAATTGTAGTATTTCCTTAATAAAAGATGATTTTGAATTGCGTTCCCTTTCCCTTTGTCCTTTATATTTACATTTTTATGTAGTATCAGTTCTTAATAGAGACGTTCCACATTGTAGTCATGGCTGTCCGCCTTGTCGTGCAAGGTTGTGGGGTTAGCATTACGACTAACTGGCATGTGTCAGGATAAATGGATCAGTAGTATTGGTGAAACACCAAACAATCAAATCAATCAGGTTTTACTATTACTGTAATGTGAACATGTATTCAGGAATGTTGCGAATTCGCCAAAAGAGTTATTCAATGTTTCCAATTCATTCGTCCGTGTTCAATATTTTAATTATAGAGAAGGCGGGGACCGACTCGTCGTTCGACCCTTTGATTTAGGCGGTATCATTAAAAGTCCCATTTTAGTCCTGTTTCATCACAGCATTCAACGTTCACTGGACTATTATACAATAAACGTGTGACCACCAACACGAGAAAATGAACGGCTGGTGAATTGTTCTAAATTAACGAACCGTATATAAGATAAGTGTCACTGAATTGTAGAAACCACATATGAGCCGTCCCGCGATAAAACCAACAGTATGGCCTTTGCGTAATGTATCGACCCAGTTCAGCCTGCGCAGTCCGCGCAGGCTGATACGGGCCGACACATTCCGTCTCAGGAGGATAGAGGTATAAAGTAATGATTCATGAAACAGAAAAATCCACAGGAGGAGAAAACTGTCTATCCGGGTAATCCTGCGCGGCATGCTCAGGCTGATCTGGGTCGATACATTACGCAGATACAATAATGTTGGTTTTCTCGCCGGACATTATCCTCTACCATTGTAAGTAAGCGAAGATCCTACTCGGGCAAAACTTGTGGCGGAGGATTAAAAAACACAAAACCAATTTCATAAACTTCTATTTACACATTTCACAACCGGTGTAATAGTAAGTTCTTTATACCGTATTCATAGAATCAAGACGCGATAGCTCAATGTCTGAAACAATGACTGTTATCAGTTAAAGGGTAGCGAGTTTAAATCCCGAATACATAGGAGGAATACATGCACAGCCCTGTTCTTCCCTTCAAGATTGGCGGATGAAAAAAAGATTAATATCAGCTGACATGAGTGAGTCGTGGTAAGGGTTAAAAGGACCAATCATTGGTATTTAGATATACAATTAAGGGCTGGCACGTGTTGGGATCAGGACAGGTCTCACTCGAAAAGTCTAGCCCCCTGAAAGGACGGGCCCTTAAAGGTCGCTTTTAATTTTAGACGGGTTCTCAATAGCGTTAATGAAATGGGATAAACACAACGTTTTGGATGAATAAAAAAAATCATAATGTACCCAACCATGAAATAACGAATTTGAACTGTGGGCTTAGTTACTGATCTAGCCTATATTAGTATCACTACTAAACCTCTTTTCCACTTCCCACGTACAATAAAGCTGTACCAGACGACTTTCAAAACACATTAACACACAGTGAATATTTTCTATAAATAAAAGTTGAATTATAAGAAAGAGATTAACACATTGTGGCCAAAGGGGAAATAGCTCATTACGAGTCACGGGGTTTTCAAAAGTCGTCTAAGTCAGTGGCGTAAACAGGCGTCTGTATTTTGAAAGGGTTTAGATTGATTGTCCTAAATGAACTATTTTAAAGTAAGACAGTTTTAAAGAAATATCAAGTTATTAAATCTACCTGACTACGATATCCCCATTACATTGGTACTTTTCCTGCTTCCATCGACTTTGAACCATTGGTATCAACACGTTAGGTCAATATTACACTGAACATGCATATATCTTGGTTGATCTGGATTTACACCGTTCGCCAATAAGTCACATACGGCTTCAAGAACCATCGTAAAGAATAGCTCACATATGAAATTAACGCTTTCCATCATACAACAAATCTGCAGCAGATGAAGCATTCATACAAAATATGAAAAACGATCGTTAATGGGAGACATTGGTAAGTTATCTCCCTTCAATACTCTCTAAATCTAGCTAGGTCCTATCATTTGGTTTCCTCTGTTTTTATCATTGGTTTCTTTGCACTGGATGGTGCATTTTTAATTGCAATTTCTTGGCCAACTGTTATGAGATTGATTAGTAATTCCACATTTGTTTTCTTTAAACGCTGCAATGTAAATTTTCTCTTTTGAATCATCACTTTAATTAACACATGTATGAATAATGTGTACATAGTAATTGCAATATCTCATTGCGAAATAGCGATAAAGACAAAGGATTTCAACTTATAGGACCTATTTACTATTTGATCTTCCTTGGTCTTCATCTGACAAGGAAGATAATATAATTATCACCAATGTCCCTCACTAAATGTTCATTTATTGATTATATTAGAAAACTGTTTTGCACTCATGAAATTACGCATGCAATTACTCATGAAATTGCGCATGCAATTACTCTGATGAAGTTGTGTCAATATGCGTCTGAGAAAGGATAGATCTATATGTAAGAGTGTGTTGTTATACCAATTTCAATATACCACAACTTGTCACCACGAATCACTCAGTTACAAGTTGAACACTTTTGGACTGGGATTGAATTACGCTGCATCCTTGTATTGAGTGTATAGTGACATATTAACAAGAATAACACACAGCATGGTTTTTGGGATTAGCATAACGACTGACTCGCTTGTGTCAGGATATCACGTTCATTCATGACATTTAATAAAAGTCAACGTGACAAGCGTCATACGTCTTCCACCAACGGGCAAACTGTCTATGTGGAAAAGCAGCCACTTGCTTGGAAAGCTTGTTGTGTGGATTACTGGTTTATGGAAGCCATGCAACACAAGGGTATGTGAAGTGGGCGCCGTGAAATGACTTAAATATTGTTGAAAATGGCATAAAACCCCAATCAATCATTCCGTGTAAATTCAAACGTCACATGATATTTAGGATGAGTTCGATCATCAACCATAGTTGAGTACATGAAGACGCCTTGCGCATGTACCTGACCGACCGGGCATTAGTAGAACAATTATTTACTGTCATGGCGGCGACTTAGATTAGTTTATTTCCTTATCGGTGGAGGTATCCCGTAATGATATCTCTATTGGATTTGCGAGACAACGGGACAAACTTAGAAGCATGCTGTTTAATAGCAGACATTCAACTCCTAAAGTGACAACACCAATGTCTGGGGGTGTTTAAAACCGCATAAAAGTAGATTTACAAACTTCAACATTGTCAGGTTTTACCTGAGACGGCCATCTTTCCGTAGTCGTTTACATGACGTCATTTCCTCTAACCATGATAGTGAGTTCGACCAAAGACTAGTCAAACTATAGTAGCTATAGTTTGTTCTCGAACTCGCCCATACACTTACTACAGTCAATTGACAGTTGAATTTACTCAATCTCATTCTCATTTTTAATAATAGGGACCAGTTGATTGAGCATAAGCTTATAAGCTTGTATTCCTGTGAAAGACATTTGAGCCGTCTCGTGAGAAAACCAACATTGTGGACTCTGCGTAAAGTATCAAACCGGATCTGCCTAAGCATGCCGCAGAGGCTAATCCGGATAGACAATTTTCGCCTCCTGTGAATTTTCTGTTTCAGGAAACATTACTCTATACCTCTATCCCTCTGAGATGGAATGTGTCTGATTGGATCAGTCTGCGTGGACTGCACAGGCTGATCTGGTTCGATACATTATGCAGAGATCATGTTGTTGGTTTTCTAATCATGTATTCGCTAAAATCGAAAATATATTATATATGGCCATTTTCAAAGTGGAAGATTGATTGGTCCACTGTTTTGGTGCTTTTCGCCGCTTTCAACAGTAACATCGCGCCGTTGCTTGGGTAAGTTACCAGTACTCATGGTCTATTTATCCTGACAACACCCACAGCCCCGAGCGCCATTGCTTGGGTAAGTTACCAGTACTCATGGTCTATTTATCCTGACAACACCCACAGCCCTGAGCGCCGTTTCTTGGGTAAGTTACCAGTACTCATGGTCTATTTATCCTGACAACACCCACAGCCCTGAGCGCCATTGCTACCAATTTTAATTATTTTTGTATATAAATCTACAGGGGATCGAGCCCTTGACCTCCCGCGCCTGAGGCGGACGCTCTACATTTACACCACCGACGTGGAATAATAATAACGTATAAGCAAACTGATACTGCACAGTCACGTGATATCTTTTGTTATTTACACACGCGACAGACATGCGCTGTAAGGGTTTTTTGATGGACAGGTTTAAAATGCGGAATTAAAACCACCAGTGTGGAAAGTTGAATTAATAGAAAGATACCCGGTTTTGGAGGATTTTATTGGATTCGGCCATTCTGTATGTGGTGATTGAAGTTGGCCGCGTCATAACTAAGAAACATGTATTAACCCTTTCCCATATACACACTAATCTGAAGGAGATGACTTTGAAAACATCCATAGGGAAAACATGGAAATGCTCTTTAAACGAAAATATGGTTATTGAATTAAGTTGAAAACATTTTGGCAACTGTAGAAATTGCTCATATGAGCAATTTCTTCTTTTGCCACATTGTTTACAAAAGTTGTCTGGCGCAAAGGCGTCAAAATGCATCTGTAAGCGGGGAAGGGCAACTGTTAATACAGGACAGCATCCGAACAGGCTCGCCGTAAAATACACTGTCTGAATTAATTAAACACACGAACATAATATAAAAAGGAAATCACATTGTCTTCAATCAAAGGAATATTTATAATTCGAGGTGATTCATCATTGAAATGCAGTAGTAGAAACGAATTGCTCGATTTTTTTTATAAAACTGTTTAGCTTATTTAGGACCGTTTGATGGTGTTAACATTAGTTTGTACAAAAGACGAGATTAAGACACAAGAGAGGTCGGTGCGATACCCTAGCTTTTCCCCCGAAAATACCCATTGGTTCCCTACATTTCTAACTGTATAGAACCGATACACCCGAGACTATTCTTCCTGGAAAGGGCCAGTGCTTTACCTCTAGACCTCATTGTATCCGTATTTCAGCAACATTATGGCGTCTAATGAAATGTGCCGTGGGTGTCGAAGCTATCTTAAACCTGACTTCAAAGGACAGTTTATCGAGTAGTTCCTTACATATGATTTTTGAGAAGTCCACTGTTGACCGCTGACAGAGCTACCAGGGTTAGTTAGTAAGAAAAGCCTAACATATCACAGGTAGACATTATGCCGTAGTTAACTTTTCCCAATTAGCAAACGCTTTCTGTCGCCTCTGCAACAGACGATGTTTTAAAACATTGAACCAATTGTACTGTTATATATACTCTTGACGATGGACTTCTCCATTTGCCAACGTGCTTTCAACTCTTTTCAATAATTATACTTTCCTACATGTATATTCTTTCGGAAGACAGTGGTGCAAGCTTCGGTCTCTCGTACCAAATGTCACAGGTTCGAATCCCGTAAAAAATCGGGTTCTGTCTGTTAGATTGTGTCACAACATGTATGTGCGATCACCGCTTAAATCCCAAGGAAACAGACATCGAATGAGTGGCTAATGTAAGCCTCGTTTCGAAATCGGTGTAACAATACATACAAAGTTTAAACTAAGCTAAGTACGGTTTACAAAGATTGATTTTGAGATAATGTCACTTGTTGTCAAAGTGTACGGTTGCACAGTACCACCGACCTTAATATTGTGTGCATATATATAAATGATCAATTTTTAGGTGCCACAACCCGGTGATAAAAGGGTATGTGGGATGCACCGACCTGTCATTGCAGACGATACTTAAAACTCTTTCATCTTTTCGATAGGTACCGCCCCATATGCAAAATTATCATGTCATCAAAAAACTAGGGGAAAGTTTAATTGTGCCCCACAGCCCCCGAATGTGTGCCTTGCACACGACGGTGCACGCATCAGAGATTAGAAGACATTTGGATTTCAATTTTAAGCAGAAGACATCAACTACGGATGACCTCTGCTGTCATCGCCTAGTTTTGTTACAGTAACTTTACCTTTCCGTCATTTACGTATTTTCACTAAAATTTAAAACTGAAACTATTTTATGTAAATTAAAGTTTTAAGCAGCTTTAATTTAATTTAATTTAAACTTATTTATTTTACATCGATTGTGAAACAAGCTTTAAGCTTATATTAATCACGCTCGATGTCTTTAGACTACTTGAGGTCAAATTTAGAATACTGTGTTTATTATAAATGGTCAAGCTTAGTTTCGTTATTATTACTTCAACAAGTGGCATTTAAAACAGCGCCATTGTTATCTAATGTACCTTAAAAACGTTAACCATTTGTTGATACTGTGAGCGCATTTATTTGCAGAATGTGGTCTAGTTAGTTTAACCCTTTCCCTCATACAACACTTATGCAGCAGACGACTTTTAACATATTTTGACAAAATTTGGAAAATCTCTATAATTGAATGGATAAACTATGCCTAAAAGTGGAAAACATTGTGGCAAAAGGAGAAATTGCACGTTTTGTGCAATTTCTTCTTTTGTCACTAGGTTTTCCAGAAGTCGTCTGCTGCAGAGGCACCAGAAAGTGTCTATATGAGGAAAATGGTTAAAAACGTTAACCAGTTTCTGATACTGTGAGCGCATTTATTTGCAGAATGTGGTATAGTTAGTTTTAAGAGATACTATGAATCCGTCCTTTGAAATGGGTACTTGTTGGCAGTTCGAAGCAATGCAGGATCTGATCAAACAAATTATATTCCCAGTCTTATCAGAACGTACACGTGTTGACAGAAGCCTCTAACACGCATAATGTAACTAATAAACGAACAACAGTGTGGATGCTGATCAGACTGCGGGGCTGGATCTGCTGTTATGCTTCTATCTTTTAGCAAGAACGGGTTAGTAATCTTATTTATTTTACATGGATTGCGAAAGAAGCTTTAAGCTTATATATATCACGCTCGATGTCTCATTGCTGGAGACATAACCAGTACCCGCGACGTTCATGTGGAAAATCCCATAGGCGGAACCCGCTCATAACGGGATTCAAACCTGGGACCGTTGGTACGATAGGCCGACGCTCTACCCCTGTATCTTCCAAAAGAACGGGATCATGCTTAAAAGTAATCTATTCTGTGTGGCGGTAAAATTAGTTATTTCATACATGTTCTGTGAAAGGGGACAAAAACGTTCAAAACCGGTAACCAACATAAAAATAAATGAGAAGCTTTTCGTGATTGCGGGTGTCCATAAACTAGTCCACATAAAGTTATTTGATCTAAATGCAAGCAGAAAGTGGAGAATCTGGTGGGAGTGTGCGTATACGCAGGTACATGTACTTCAGAATCTTTGCTTTTGACAAACCTGAAGTGGCTTCAAAATGGCCAAACACCATGTGTGTCCAAGATGTCTGATAGGCTTTCGTGACAAGAAATTCAACTAACCACACTGTACTTACGTGTCAATCGTCTACAACTACAGAGCACTCGTATTGACTGTAGCGTGTGATAACTCGAAGGATATCGTTTAATTCGAAGCATATGCATGATTGATGTTTATCCAAACAGTATACCAGGAGTTTTTATTGCTCATACCAGTAATCAGAGCTGTGGCTGCAATGTCTTTTCTGAATATAATTCCATCACACCCGCTCGCCATATACAGTAAACAGTTACGAATATGAAAATGACAATGACAATTTCGTTAATGACAACTGATGAAATCAGATATCTTACATATAACATAAATTAATTTACAAATTACAAGCGGTCGCTTTAGCACGTCGACAACTCTTGGAGACTCTTGGTCATACCACCGACTTTAAATATGGTTGTAATAGATTCCGTCCTTGGCGTTAAGGGATGTTGGTTAGCAGAGGAATCAAGCGATCGTTCTAACATGTCAACACATCTTTGACATTATTGGTAGAGCGTCCGTCATGGTTGCGGAAGGTCGCCGGTTCGATCGCCGACAGGGTCAAACCACTTACTTTAAATATGATTGTAACATATTTCCCTGCTTTGCGTTTACAGTTAATGGGTTATCATTGCGATTGGACCAGTATGACTGGAAACTAACTCAAGAAACGTCATGAAAGCGGCGTTAAACACAACGCAATCAAATAACTCGAAGGCATTTTTGTGACGAGTACGAGTCATCGCGAGTCCAATGTATATCGAAGTGAAAGAAGCCAGTGTAACCCGATTACCGCGGTGCGTTTGTAGTATCCGTTCTCACGGGAGTATGTATCCATCCGCGCGTGTCTTACAAGGTATCACCTGACAATACTAATGAAAAAGAAGTCCCGGCTCTCAAATTATCATAATAAGAATGGAGGAAAAATGATTTATTAGCAGTTTTATTTGACAGGCGCTTGTCTTTGAGATGTACCACGGTGATTATGTCCTCATGGTCAACTTGCTATGAAATGACCGATGGTCAGCTCCGGCCAAATGATGCCGAGACATCTAGACCGGGGCACATGAAAGCCTCACTACGTTTCATACCCCAATCATTGATTTAGCGGCCCTGTCTAAGCCGTTAATACATAACTCTTCTTTGTTTGTGTAGATCTTCGAAATATGCCTGTAGAAAAGAAAACACTGCATAAAAGTGCAGATTTTATTACTCGTATGAGTCTTCAGGGATTCTCACTTCGTCAATCATGCGACACGGAAATACATGTTTTAAGATGACGTAGATCTTCTAAGGGAAAACTTCAAATATAAAGACGGATACAGCTCGCCTTTAACCCAAAGGTCAAAGAGTTTAAATATCGATGAGTCTGGGCTTTAATCTTCGATGAATTATCCATAAAATAAAAATCCGACTTGAAAGTCTGTAAAGGCATTTTTAGTTATTAAATTGCTCCTGCATCGATATTTCAACAGTAATTACACGCAGACCAGGGTTAAAGCCCTTTCCCACATATATACACTTTCTGGCGATTCTGCAGCAGACGACTGTTGAAAACAGTGTGACAAAAGTAGAAATTGCTCAAAACGAGCAATTTCTCCATTCGCCACAATGTTTTCAACCTGTTTTAATGATATCTTTGTTTAACGAGATTTTCTGTGTTTTTGTCTAGATGTCGGCTGTGATGTATGTTGGAAAGGTTTAAGACTTTATTTTAGATGGGTATAAAGTTAGATAAAAATATATATGCTTAAAGTACTTTAGTTCAGAACAAAGTTAACATATGTTTACGTATAGATTTAGAATTGAGGTATGCTTTAAAGGAAACCAAGAATGATATTCAAATACGCGATTAATATGTAGGGAAAAGTCATATAAACCTAATATATATTTATAATGTGTAGCGGTTTTTACACTGTTCTTGTATATTCAGATTCAGAATCGTAGCACGATTCTCAGTTGGAATGCTGCTTAGAGTTATCATGTGATATTCTGTAGATGTATATATACATGTATATATTTAGGGCTGCTCCGCACAAAGAAGAGTGCTATAGTAGTGGCGTTATATATAAGGCCCTGACTTTTACTTCAGTAGCTGTGATTTGTTTCAATAATTCTCTACATAGTGCATACAATTTATACAACTTTATATTGTTTATCAATCACACACACTTCAAACAATGGACACTTCTCCGCAAAACTTTCTGTGTTGTCATATTTATGTAATTGATCTTACGTTTGTACTGAATTTAATAAACAGTTGGTTTGGAATAGTATAACATTGCGAATACGCTAATGTGATAAATCCAGAAAAAGGGTAACCGTCAGACGAAATTGTAATAGCAGATGACATTGATTCCAATTTCTGTTAAAATAACGGCAGACGAACCGTTTCATTAACGGCACGCGACCTCAATTATATTGTTTAATTACTTGTTTCGGTATTTTATGTGCAGACATTCTTTTGTTGTCCAAATGCCTTCTACAGCTTGGACATTGTTGCATTGTTGTAGAGGGTCAAACACGCATGGCTCTTTTACTGTCCAGTAGCAATAATGGTCTTTGATTTTAACTTTGATGTTACTGCGAACAGTCTTCGTCAGGGAGAGTTGGAAAGTTAGGATTGTGGTGAGAGTGTAGGTTAAGCGCATGCTCACACGAGTCTCGACTGTTCGAATGGTACAGACAATATGAAGGTACATGTATCCAAATCCCGTCTCCAGCTTGGACCTTGTTTTAATGTTTCCGCGTCTCGACTGTTCGAATGGTACAGACACTATGGTGGTGTGCAAACGCCGTCTCCAGCTAGTTGTTGTTTGTTGGAGTTGTTTACCCTCGCACTCGGTAGTATTGCCATTTGGCGAGCAATTGTGCCTTGTTGCAATGTTGTCGAGGGTCAAACGAACGTTGTCCAATGACTACCCAAATAACAATATTATTCTTTAATGTTAAGGTGATATTACTACAATTTCACACATGCTGCTTAAAAGAGGGGGTTGAATTGTGTTAATAGAGCGGATATTACTGGTCCATTACCTTTTCCCTTATACAGCAATCAATCCGCTGCAGATAACGCAAGTTATCTAAGCAAACATCATTCTCTATTACAGAGGCGTTCTTTCATTGTAAGGAACGGCTTTCTGCAAAGGAGATTGAGTAAAACTATGAAATTCTCTATTAATGGAGGTAGTATTATTGGAAAGAGTTGAAAACATTGTGAGCAAAACGAATACAGAAATTACTCAATTTCTCTTTTTGCCAAAACGTATTCGAAATCCTACGTGTCAACATGCTCCTGAAAGTGAAAAAGGGAGGATTTCCGATTGATATTCACTGATCGAAAGCATCGTTTTTCAAGTCAAACGAAACTTATTTCTTAAGTTAATGGACGTTTAAAAACTAATGGTATCCATGTTAGTTATTGAAAATCCAAATTTGCTTTGTAATGATATATTTCAAACTTAATCTAAATGTATACTCTAAATAATCGTCCGCAGTAAAGAAAATGGTCGCATTACCTCAATATAAATCAATTGCTATACGATTTAGCATGAACATTACATGCTAGTAAACACTGATTAAGTTTCTTATGATCGAATTAGACGACATAAATCGGCTTATCACGATGACATTCATATTAGTTAACCCTTTCCCACGTACAGACACTTTCTTGTGCATGGGAGAGGGTTTAATATTTTTCCACGTATAGATTCTTTCTGTCGCCTCTGCAGCAGACGTCTTGCGTAGTAAACATTGTGACAAAATAAGAAATTACTCAAAACAATTTGCCACAATGTCTTCAACTTTTTTTTCAGTAATCATATATTCATTTAATGAGATTTTCAGTATTTTGGCTAGGTGATTTCAAAATCGTCTGCTACATATGTGTTGTATATGTGGAAATGGTTAATAAACACAACATGTGTAAACAGATAATTCTGAGCTCATTGCTTTCAAAGGTGATTTGATCCAGCTGAGTGAAAGGTTAAACATTTTTAGTGCAGGAAGTGTCGTAAAATTTCGAAACACAAGCTTATCGACGTACGCATGCACACTTACCATCTTGCTGTTAGCATATCATCAACAAAAGCATGGACGTAGATAAGATCGTATCCACGTTTCTCACATAAGAAAGCAATACATACATTGATAATATTCTTTATTTAATTTAACCCTTTCCCTCATATAGACACTTTCTGACGCCTCTGCAACAGACGGCTTTTTGAAAACATAGCGACAAAAGAAGAAATTGCTCTAAACGAGCAATTTCTCCTTTTGCCACAATGTTTTCCATTATAGTTAAAGGAGTTTCTAAAACAAGAGTTATTCCTTAATTAAACAACCGATTATTATTTTTTGCTTCATGGGCGTGCCATTTTGACAAGAAAACTTTGGCTTACTGAAATAATAAATGTTACAATATCCTCTTATTTTGCGATTTATGGGATTGTAAAACTGATATATAAGATTTCCATAAAGGAGTCGAGATAATTCTTTAATTTTCGAATAAAGAAAGAAATACATCAACAAATATTGGTTTTTATTTAACCCATTCTCACATATAGACGCTTTTTGACGCCTCAGCAGCGGACAACATTTCAAATCAGCGTGGCAAAAGGAGAATTATCTCATAATGAACAATTTCCCCTGTGTCCCAATGTTTTTATCTTTATTTCATCTTAAGATATTTCTCCGATGTTCTGCGAAAGGATTATAAACTCCTTTAATGGCGTCCATAAATAGAGCGGCCATTATAAGTCTAACATCCGGGACTTTGCAACCACGGACAAGGCTCCAGATTGATCTAAGTCGCCGCGGAATCCAATTAGGAAATCTAACGTTCTTCATCTTGTCATTGAATCATTTAAGCTCTTTCATCGTCAATGACAGTAAGGCGTGATAGCAAACAATACACATTCAGGCGAGAAAACAACACTTTGTAAACAACTAATTTGTTAATAAAAAACATACATCACTTTCTTTTCGTCATACAAACTTAATTTAATAAACAACGATTTAAATAGTTATTATGTTTAAAATAGATATTTGATATTTCTTTCAAAATCAACGCAGATTCACTTATTGTATCTAACAATTGTTGTCATTTCCATTTACCCTTTGCCTAATTAAAGACATTTACAGTAGACGACTTTAAAACCATCTGCGCATGATATGTCAATTCACGATACATGAACTAACACGTATGTAATAAAACTGAAAACAGTGTAACAGTAGTAGACAATAATCATTGAGAGCAATGTTTCCTTCTGCCAATATATTTTCAATTGTCGTCTGGAGCCGTTGCGTCAAATTGCGTTTTCATATGGGAAAGGATCAAAGTATTGTTCTTGCAATCTTTCTACATCTACATTTCACAGTTACATTTATCAGACACGAACAGCGTAATCAAATAACGCAAGTGTCGCATTTAGAACCTCTACTGTTTACCGAGTCACAAATCGAGAGCGCATGTCAACAAGTTATCGCACCCAGTATGTATCGTACTTTCACCCCATTATCTCATCAGTATTATTTGAGTTGATACAGTCAATTTGTGAAAGACTTCTGTTTAGATTACCTATTAGGGGTCTGTTACCTTCGATTAGTTTATCCGTGCCATACAGAAAAGGACGTGTGCACACAAAAACCCTTTCATTCCAGCATATAATATAGTAAGAAGCAGACGGCTTTAAAAACAGGTTGTCGAAAATATGGACGTCTATATAATTGAAAGTAAAAGTAACGAATACAGTTGGAAACATTTGCGATAATGTTGAAATTACTCGTCATAAGTAAGTTCTCCTGTTGTCAAAATGTTTTTAAAAGTCTTCAATAAACGCGTAAAAGTACACAGTACACTTCAGGCATACAGAGTCAAATACATATCAATAAAGTTTATACTGTGCCTTCTGACTTCAACACCAGAAGTTTGAAGCGTTTTACACTTTCCATAAAACATATAAAACAATCTGCAGCAGAAGACGTTAAAAAACATATGTATAGTAGTATGGAAACAACCCCCAGCCAAAGTGTTATCATCAAACACAGTTGAAATTCTTTTTAGTAACACTTTCATCATTTGCCACAATGTTTTCAACAGTCGTCTGGTGCTGATTTGTTTAATTGTGTTTTTAGTTATGTAACCATTTATGAGGAATTACTTCAAGCCTGTTACAAATATGTCAGTTTTGTTCCTGGGTCTTTTTCGAATGACACTGTCCCATCTCTGGTAATAATTGAAATTACGACCATTTATGGTGTTATCTTGGCGGAATCGAGTAGTTGTTGGTGACGTCATTTTATCACTCTCGCGTGCGATAAACATTTTGACATCTCTGATAGCTTGAAAAGTAAATAGTGTACGCTTCTACTGTTTATTTTATCCCATTTTCGATACACATATTTTATGATGCTTTCTTTAACTACATGAAATAAATTAAAAAACACGATAGTTTATAAATATGAACAATCACCCATATTTTATATAAATATGAGCTGTCTCTCGAGAAAACCAACATTGTGGACTCTGCGTAAAGTATCGACCCGGATCAGCCTAGACATGCAGCACAGGCGAGCTAGGACATACACTGCTCGCCTCCTGTGGAGTTTCTGTTTCAGGAATCACTACGCTATACCTCTATCCCCCTGATACGGAATATGTCGTCCCGGATCAGTGTACGCGGACAGCGCAGGCTGGTCTGGTCGATTCATTACGCAGATTCATAATGTTGGTTTTTCTCGCGGGACGACTCATATGAACAGTCACCCCTAAGACATTTTAATTTTTTATAGGAAAGCAAAGGTAAAGGTCAACATTTCATGGTTGATCGTTTCGGAAGAGACGTATCCGCCCGACCTGTTCAGCCAACAACGACCAGACATCTCAGACAAGCACCACTGGAGACATGGGCTCGACTCCGCGAGCAGAATTACCGAGGGATTATTGGCAGCATAATGAGGAGTTGATGTCAAGTGGTTATCAGTGTACGCTGCCTTTAACTGCAGATGGTGTCCTGCCTATATTGAGTAGTTTTCATTCTCGTGAGAAAACCAGCATTGTGGACTCCATTGCGTAAATTATCGACCTGGATCAGCCCAAGCATGCCGCGCATACTTACACGGATAGACACTTTTCGCCTTCTCTGGATTTTCTGTTTCAGGAATCATTACTCTTTACCTCTATCCCCCTGCCACGGAATGATTTAGTCTTTGAATATTCGACTATACGATCGAATATTCGAATATCCGTTGCCATCCCTACAGTAGTTAAGCTACTCCGGAAATGCTGTGATATAACTGAAATAGGGTTGATTGAAGTTTCTCACCGTGTTCGGCGTGATTTCGGTACTGATCGAACGGCGCCAGGATAACCTCTCGGCCAGGACAAGTTATTCCAGAAATGACGTGATATAACTACATTTCGTTAACCCTGACCCTCATAGGACAATTCTGCACCAGACGACTTTGAACATATTTTATCAAAAATTAGAATATCTCCATAATGGAATGGATAACGGAAAGTGGAAAACAGGTTGGCAAAAGGAGAAATTGTCGTTTCTTCTTTTGTCACTATATTTTCAAAAAGCCGTCTGCTGCAGAGGCATCAGAAAGCGTCTATATGAGAGAAAGGGTTAAATATT
>JAUELF010001887.1:0-18350 GCA_031471495.1 Clinocardium nuttallii
ATTGACCAGATCAGCCTGCGCTATCTGCGCAGACTGTTCCTGGCGGCGACACATTCCGTCTCCGAGGGATAGAGATATAGACAAATGATTTGTGAAGGAGAAAATCCACAGGTGGTGATACATGTCTGTCCGGGTTAGTCTGCGCGGCATGCTTATGCTGAGCAGAGACCACACTGTTGGTTTCCTCGCGAGACGACTCATATATAGTGTGCTCTGTATCCTCCATATTTCACTACAGGCTCATGTCAGAACAAGAAGAATGTTGGTGTTAAGTCAAGTACTGTTTAGAAAAGCTTAGAAGTAAGCCCGTCCATGGGAAAAGGAACAAGCTGATATTTCTGATCCGTTAGATTAAGATCAGATTTTTCAGAATCTACACAAATTGACAAACATTGTAACACCATTATCCTAATTATGATTAATAAACAGTGTATAAATATTGATCCGACTGTTGAAATGAGAGATCCCGCGAGACAACTAACATTCCTGTAGATTTTCTGTTTCAAAAAGCATTACTCTATGCCACTTTCCCCCTGAGACGGAACGTGTCGGCCCGAATTAGCCTGCGCGGACTCCGCAGGCTGATCTGGTTCGATTACACAGAGACCATTATGTATGTTTTCTCGTGATTGGAGTGTAAATATTTATCCTAATCAAGTTACAGCCTTTTCATTTATTGTACTGTGAGCTCCCGAACTCTCACATACTGAAACACAACACGTTTGCCAAACAAAGAATATAACGCTTAGAAAACAATGTACTTGTTTAGTTTAGATTAACTTCTACTTAAATAGCAAAACAAGATTAAATTTTATGTTACTCATGCTCTATGTTTGGTTCCTGGATACATAACCAGTATTTGCCAGTTTGCTTAATCCAAAAGGCCGGATCCGCTCATAACGGGATTCAAACTAGGAACCTTTGGTAGGAGAGTCCGACGGTCTACCACTGCACCACTGTCCTCAATAAATCAGAGCCAAGTTAATGGCATCTGCGTAATGTATCGACCAGATCAGCATGCGTTGTGCGCGCAGACCGACATTCCGTCTCAGGGGAATAGAGGTATAGAGTTATGATTCCTGAAACAAAAAAAAACCACAAGAAGCGAAAAGTGTTTATTCGGCAAGGTTTGGATGATCTGAGTCGATACTTTGTGCCGAGTCCACACTGTTGGTATTCTCGCGGGACGGCTAAAAAATACAACGTCTTTCCGTGAGGTACCACTACACACATACTATATGGTTAATTAAATGGAGTTAACGAACTTAAACTTACCACTATGGCAGAGTGTAACACATCCAAACACAAAAGAAAACGTTAAATATTGAGAATTGAACATGACTCTCACATTAAACTACTTGCTGGCGAATCTCACATCTAATGTTATTTCCTATTTTGCAAGTTCTTTATACATAATTTAACAAGGAAGAATAATACCCACTATCATTAAGATTGGAGTGCACTTTAAACTTAAGAAAAGTCGCCTGAAAATGAAATAAAACCAATTGGGAGCAATTTCTCTTGCTGCTATACTGTTTCTTAATTTTTCTCCAAAATAAACGTTTCAATTATTTCGATTTTTTTCAGAATTTCTGCTACCGGTCTGGAAGGGCCTACAATAATTACATATATCATAATCCTTACAGGGGATGGGCTTCCCATATGCCGTTTAGGACAATCAACTCTTTATTTTCCGCATTTCTTTTTAAATAAGTGAATACCCATCCCCGATGATGTAGCTGAAATTAAGACCTTTGACGTTTGTGACCATGGTGACCGTGGGGAAGTCGTTATTATTTTCAGCCCAAAGTACGCCCCTGCGTCCTGCTGATATAACTGTGACCGTCACGTACCAGCTACGGGCGATCTACCATGTGTTGCATCAAAGACACTTTACGTTTTCATGGTCCAATTTGGAATCCTCGGACGGAGCACCATAGGTCGTGGCTACAGCTGCAATAGTATCACCAATTAAATATTTTACCCTTAAACATTTGAATAAAACTACATATACTCAGGGTTTAAATACTTTAAGCCTCCCCGGTGGTGTAGTGGCAAAGCGTCCGCCCTGGTGCGGGAGTTCGCAGGTTCGATCCCCGGTCGGGTCATACCAAATACTTTAATATTTGTACTACTGACTGTCTACCTTGGCGCTCTAGTCGAGCCCCGGTAGCTCAGTCAGTAGCGACGCGGACTGTCAATCCAGGGTTTGTAAGTTCGAATCCCGGCTAGGCCAACTTTCTGTCCGACGTTTAAAAAGAGTCAATGCGACATGCGTCATTCGTCTTACATCAAATGGCTAAGTGTATGTCCAGTTTCTTGGGAAGATTGTTGTGTGGAGTACTGAGAAATTGTTAAAAACGGCGTTAAACCCCAATCAATTAATCCTTGGCGCTCAGGTTTGCGGGGTAAGCATGACGCCTGACTGGCTGGTGTTAGGATAAATCGACCAGTAGTACTCGTTATTTACCCAGGAAAAACGCGTGAATAGTAGACACAATTTTCAATTGGAATTCCAAATGTTGTTATGTGGACTCAATCTTTTCTTCAATGTATTTAATAGGAACCCACCATTTCCTTGTGTGGAGTAAATAGTTCTCCTATGTATTGAATAGGATACCGCCATTTTGTGTTTAAGGAGCAGTCGTTTTGTTTTGTTTCGTGGAGTCAACTTTTGAGGTGTAAGTACATAGCTTTTTTAAATTTCCCGTTTACAATCAAGACGGATATAAGTACTTGTAGGATATCATTCCTTCATTTACAAATTTGCACATGATGTCAATTCTAAATAGCCTCATATTCATGAAATATAACTTAGGAATTTGGTATTTTATGTTAAATATGCGCAGAAACAATATGACTATCAGTCGTGTATTAATAACATATGTTTTAAATAGTCGACTGTATAAAAGTGAGGTTATGAATTCAATAATTCTGATACGTTGATGAGCTACAGTTACCACGCATTCATACGTACTTGACATAAGTAAGATGGACGAAGCGGCCTTTTTATTTTTTACAAGATCTTCACATGTAAGTTTCAATATGCGCAGATTGTGTTCGCCGATTTTTCATAATAAAAGAAACATCAACATGTAAGTGAGGGAGGCTTGGGACAGGTCAGATATCGACTAGGGTGTATATGGCTTGCGTAGAAGGCTGTTTTACGAAAAATGAAGGTATCAAGTGAACCACCGGCGTATACTTCGTATACATAATGAACAGCTTGTGTATTAATCGCATCAAGGAGCGTAATGATCACATTAAGGGGCGGATGGAGTGCATTAAAGAGCACAATGATCGTATTTGGGAGCGCATCAAGGAGTGCAATGAGCGAACCATGTGCTGATTGCGCTCCGTAATGTGTTTAATCTTTGGATCCAAACGCATGCTGGAAGTAAGCAAATTGATTTTAAAAAATTGCTCTGAAAATGATTTTGAAATAAGCGTGTGTTTTTTTTATAGCATAATGCAGAAATGAATATGAGGTGGTTGTATTGGTCACACAGCTAGTATGTGTGTTAAGTTTCATCGAAATACGTTGACCCCCATGCAGCACCGTTTGCTTGATTTTTATGTGGAACTGCACTTAACAATTGAACCACGTCTGGATATGGGAATTAGTGTTGCAAAACAGTCTCATTTGAACTAAGGTCGTCATCAGACGCGTTGGAAAGACCAAGATTGAATTTCCGAGTTGGATCCGCGTTATGTCTTCCAGTAATGACGAAAGCTGCGTTGGTGAGTTGGTAGATTAAAACAAGTCACTGAAAACAATTATTTTGACTTTTAACACTGCAGAGTGTTATCAGGCTACACGTTTCATTCGAAGAAAATGTGCTAGAAGCTAGAATACAAATGTATTGATGGACTGAAAACGTTGAAATTGACATACTGTTGAAAACAAAGTTCCAATCAATTGAACTGTATGTTCATTTGCCTCAAAATACGACACATATATCTGTTTATGGTACCGTCAAATTGTGTTAATAGGAATTTCACGACATTCGTGAAATAATGTGGAAATTCGTGAATTGACAAAATCACAAGGGATGTCGTGTAAAGTCTAACAATTTTAGGAATTTCGAGTAGATACCTAAAATTAATATAGTTATTTCACGAAATTCCTGAATTACATAGCATTAAAAATAGTCAAAACATTTCCATTCAATATAAACTTGGTAACGAAAAGTAAAGGAACGACACATGCAATTATATTATTTTAATACCAATATCTTATATAGGTTTCAATATTATTTTCAATTTTAAGCTTGTATATTCAAAACAAGTAATCGATAACATCCGAGTAAGTAAAAGCAAAACAGATTTAAGATTAAGCTAAGAAAGAGATTTGATTAGATTGACAATGTCCTTCATCATTTCTATTTCAATTATGTTGGACGTGAGTTTACAAACATAATTGAAAAAAACATTGTGAAGAACGGCATTTGGATTAGATTTCAAGGATATTTATCTGCGACCATTGAACGATTTTGTGAACCTTTGTTTAACATTTATCTACATACGACAAATCGACAGCATCCGACTTTGAAATATGCTTGAAAAAATACAAAAATCCTTATAAATGAGAATTAATTAAAGAGATTTTCTATATTTTGTCAAAATACGTTCAAAGCCGTCTGTCGTATGGGGGAAAGGGTTAAGTTGGTTTATATTTTACCAACGTTAATCACCTCGCCACGAGTTTTTATTTATAAGCGTCCTTTTTCTAGGTAAACAATGGCACCTAAATTTGCATTATTTATGAAGGGGTAAAAATTGCCCCTAAACCAAGCTTTTCAAAATAGGGTTTTAGTTACAAACGTTTCACGCCAAGGCCATTGTCTGTATGCGGGAAAGGGATTAGAATATCATCTGGAGAACAGTTTTAGTTTGGGTCAAACTGTTGGTTTACTCTGGTTGTAGTATATTCCTCGTACAAATTGGACTGTCACAGTCACTTGACTCATAGGTCAGGTCAGGTCAGGACACACTTTCACCTATAGTATGCATGGATCCATATACATGTATATTTCAATGTTAAAGGTGCTGAACTTCAGACCGAGATCAAAATTTGGACTGTTGAAAAGTCTGCAAATATTGTTAATAATGACAACAAGGTAGGTAATAAATAGTCCAAACCTAATTTGACAGTAAATGTTGAAAAACAGTCAATTGAAAACAAGGAAAATGTACAATATTTAGCTTACTGTGTATGTTTACCCAGTAAAAATGAAGTACAAACGATAAATATTTAGATGTTTATGGTACGGATAATTGAACTTATTACTCTTACATAATCCCATAATTATGATTCTAAAATTTCACGACTACTTTTGAACAGTTTTAAAACTACACTTTACTATCTTTAATCTGGAGCTCAGCACCTTTAACTAACCTCAACTTGTTTCATGTTCACGGGCAATATGGATCAAAGGCACGATTGATCGGTCACTAATATTTAAGTTATAACACACATCTATGAAAAGTGATAACACACACCGCAACCAAAAATGTACTCAATCACATCGCTGACGATTTCTTTTAGGTATTTAAACAAATAATTAAAATTGTTAGTAAAAAATCATACTGATTTATAAATGTCTACAGAGTAGCACACATACAAAAAAAAATCCTACTCTAATACAATAATAAAGAAATTGAGTCAACGACAGTCTATAATGAAGTATATATCTTTTGTAAAACCGACAGTGTACTATATTTCGACATCTATTGTATGAGCTGTTTCTACACCGAACAGTTCATTGGAATCAAATTGGAAGAGTATCTTTTTCTTTCCTTTCTTCAGTGGAATCTGGTCATACCCATAACTGTACACGCCATTCGGCTTAAGGTCACTGAAATAAAAAATATATTCACTTGGTATTTGGCCACGACACACTAACTTATTCGTCGTGTGAAAATTAACGTGAATTGACACGTGATTAAAATACTTACGATTTACGACCTTAATATGTCACCAGAAGCATATATACAGATCATCATGTGTATAAATACCACCCATAGAAAGAAAACAATTTGGTCTTCCTTCATAGGTTATGTTACATTTCAGGGTCATATATGTGGGCAGAAAATGATTTATTGGGACATTGAAAAAGCATGGTTGTTATATACAGGTAATTGCTTTATAAGGGTTGTGTTTAGCACAGGTTTATCCGTATTTGAGCCGTCCTGCGAGAAAACATGCATGTCGCGCAGGCTTACCCGGATAGACAACGTTTGACAACGATAGACAACGATAGACAACGTTTGCCATTTGTGAATTTTCTGTTCAGGAATCATTACTCTATGCCTCTATTCATATGTGCCGCGTGTAGCGATTTGGGGACGGATTGAATACGCGTACAGTGAAGACTCAGACGTATCATACACCCACTTGTTGATAAATAATGGAAGTGTACCCCACTACGTTAATGTAATTGTGTCTTTAACTGAGGTCAAATTGGAGTTCAATTAAGACAATACCAAATATCCTCATACTACATTTGTCCTCATCAAAATGGTCAAAGGGAGGGAACTGTAGTTAAAAAACGTCACATAGTTATAACATATTCCAGTAGTAAACTTGATTGATTTGTGTTTAACGCCTCATTCAAAATTGTTTCAGTTATATCACCCCCACTTCCCACCTACATCGAATATACAGCGGTTGACTAAAAATAATTTACTGAAACATATGGAATTTCATTTTAATTAAAAGGACGAGTATTCAATAAAGTTGAAAACAATGTGACAAAAGGAGAAACTCCTCATTTTTAAATATTTTTTTCTTTTGTCACAATTCTTTTTAACAGTCGTCTGCTGCAGTGGTGTCAAAAATATATATGTATGTGGGACGAGGCTAAATACATTGTTAACATGTACATATTCATTAAAAAATGTAAACATTCTTGTAACGTGCCTATGGCCTGCTATCAATACATTGATTGATTGTTTATGTGTTAAGCGACGCTTTCAACCATTTTTATATCACTGCGTTTCCTGTACTACTGGTCCATTTATACTTACACCAGTGAGGCAGGCCTTTAGTGTGTGCCCCTAGGAGGGCAACCATAACTACCATTTTTAAAGTATTTGGAATGAACTGGCCGGGGAACGAACCAGCGACCCCCCGTTGTGAGACGGCCCTTTTCCATTACAGCACAGAGGCATTCTGCTATCAATAAAGTATTCATATAGTTTAATATTGGGTTAACCTTTGTTTAATCTCTAATCGGCCGATAGCCGGACCATCGACTGTGAGACAGCAGTTCGTCAGTGGAATGTTCATTGGGTTTGTGAACGACACTTCAACGTGATACTTCTGCATCTTCTTGGCTTTAACCGGGGCCTGATAGGGAAAACATATCATTTAGGCAATACATCATGGACATGAAAATAACGATACGTGTAGATAAAGACGAATACATCTTGCAAAATATCGATCATTTCTTTCGGCCAAAGTCAGGTTTTAGAAAATGACTCGCGGATATTGGTTGTTGCAACATAACTGATTCATCCCTTTATACTTCATTCGTATTACATGCAGTTCAACATTTTATTTTGACAGTTCGTTCGTCATGATTTTGACGCGATTCAAGATTTTCACGCCATGTTTAAGTTTTGTTCATAGAGTAGATTACTAACAGATGACTAAGTTAATGATGGAACATGCAATCAAACGCTATTTAACCCTCTCCATGTCTGAAGCAACAATGAAAACCTTTATACGTTTTAAACATTGAGAAAACGATACCTGACCAAAAGAAATCCTGACATTTGTAAGTGGAATTTCAACAACCCTGGAATAAGTCCTTAATGAAAACATTATGTGTATGTTCAGACATTATGTGTATGTTCATGAAAGTCAAGAATGCATGTGTCATAAAAAATAAATTGATGCAGTCTTTTCTGGAGACATTGATGCCTTGCATCAACTTTCTTTTGTTTTACCTTTATTGTCAATTTCGGTTTGCCTAGTGTCAGCTTTTGAAATCCGGTAATCATTTGTTTTGTCTCCACTACTTTGGCCGTGTATGACACCTTCAATATGCAGAGGTCCGTCAGTTTGGGGTAGTACGTTTCGAATTTAAGATTCATGGTGTGGGTTCCCTCTGCAAATTAAGGGGGAATGCATTTAATCAAGACAACCGTTATTTCCTAGCTGTCTCGCGTCGCATTCCAACACCAGTGTGGCAAATGGTTAAACACACGTAAACACAAATATGATCAAGTAAAGTATCCACCTGGATCAGCCTAAGCATGCCGCGCAGGCTTGCACGGATAGACACTTTTCGCCTCTAGTGGATTTTCGGTTTCAAGAATCATAACGCTATACCTTAATCCACCTGAGACGGAATGTGTCGGCCCGGATCAGTCTGCGCATACTACGCAGGGTGATCTGGGTCGATACATTACGCAGATTTTTCGCTAGACTGCTCATATCAAAATAAAAAAACGCTAGATATAATTTAATATTTCGGCCATAGGCCTTTGTTAAGGTTTTATTTAACAAAGATTACACCCTAAGTTACGTCCATCTTGACAGCATTGAAAATAAAGACTAACATGATGACAATCGTAACCAAGGAAGACGTCACGTCATTTCCGGGCCCCATGACTGCCTGTCGGTTCGCCGCCGAACCTTAACCACAGAAATGTATCATTGACCTAAATTCTAACTACATTTAGCATATTACGTATTTACCGCTAACAAGCTGAATTCCTCGACCGTTATTATCCTCTTAGCGAACACTGTAGACCAATATGAGGCTGAACGAATGTGAAGACTGGTCTTTTACTACATTGTTCGCAATATAATTTAAAGTAGTGCATTAAACGCAAATGTTTTTTAAAGTCGCATGCAACGGAATAACCGGTAAGTATAAACCGCATAAAGCAGATCCCGTTAAAGGGTATTTTTAAAGTCAGCTTACCTTTTTTAGGTCCAAGTTTCATCTGAGGTGTGTCAAAACTTTCAATGAATTGGCAGGTCTTTCCCGAGTAATACACCGAATGGACCTGGACTTTTCCGGGTAGGACGGTCCGTTCTTCGTTACTGCCGCTTCCAAATTTCAAGACTAACTTGACAGTTTCACCAATAACTGTTTTTTTATCAACACCAATGGTGTGTTGGACGTCCTATGTACACACAGAGAGTGAGAGAGAGAGAATGAGAGATATATTTTATTCAGGAAAGAATGCAAATCCCCAACATACCTCAGACATATAACACATTGTTTTAATAAAGTAAAACATACACAATAAAGTAATTAGCCAATTGAGCCGGTTCCAGTCGAAACGTGGCATCCCTGTGTTCATACTATGTTAATGTATATTGGCGTTAAACAAGCAAATTAACCTCATTTTTCTTTTAAGATCTCGAATATAAGTTTGTATTATATACCTGCACATTTTCCGTCGCAAATATACATTCCATTGATCATGCGCAGTTCACACACAACGGATTTGAATTCCGTATTGAATACGTGTAAAGTACTGTACCAAATGGTACGTCACTGCAATATAGTATGTTACGTCATTGAAATAGGCTTAAACGTCATTCACAATGTGGGGCGAGGTTCATACGCCAATGAAAAAATATAGGGTGTTCATGTGTAATTTCGTGTCATTTCTATATTTAGAATATGAAATAAGTGTATAATTACTTTATGCTGTCTTAAAGGTTATACATGGTATATTATAAAAGGAAATGTATGTTGCAGACAACAGGTAAGTTTTGTATACTCGGGTCGTGGCAAACTTGACATTTCTCTCAGCATTCTGTCTCGCGTGAAATCAACCTGTATCGCTACTCCATTACCAACATAATATTTCTTATTTATAATATGAAGTAAGTAGGATCGACTTCATGTTTTTACACGAGCTCGCTTGACGCTTCTCTCTTCTCAGTTTTAATACGGTTCTATTTCGAAAGACACAGCCCAAACAGAAGTGTCACGTAACTCTTTCAGCACCGAATATCCTAAAGAAGACTCTTCCATGTTCAAACTCGGGCAACTCCATTTTTTAATAAGAGATAACGATTGTTTTCATAACTATGGCAAACATGCTGATTTCAGGTGAGGCAGGTCGTAATCTGTTTTGTTTGCAATATTGTCATTTGCAAATCCGTCTTTGCAGATTCAGATCAATGTATGTATCTACGCAGTTTGATCTGATTATACACTGTTTACATTATTTCTTTAGAACTGCTGGCAAACATTGTGTATTTGGACTAGAAAGATGCATGAATGTTCATGCAGAAAAGCATCGACCAGTGCCATAAATGCACTTGATCTTTTCTTCTCTAGCTCCCGTAAAATACGAACCGTTTGTGAATCTTATTCTCGGTCTTCTTCTGCCTGGTTTGAGCGGGATTGGCCCTCTTGACTGACTTTTGGTTTTCCAACGAACCTTAACAATAGACATGCACAATTGACCTATATTATTTACGTATTTTGATAATTAAAGGATCACCCGCATGACATAAACATACCAAAACATTAATACACGTATACAACAGGTCAATATCAAAAGGGGTTTACAGCTCTTTTCCCGACAATATCTCTTATTTTTTCTACCAAGCCATCCAAATATGATGTGGGTGATGAAGAATATCGTCATATTGATACGAATTATCTGAGTTCCCACAACATAGGGTTATAGGGTCCAATACGGCATTTAAAGCATGCAAAACGCTCCTTATCTAGGGATTTATATACGAGTGTATATGGACGAGGAGGGAAAAGAAAACATCGGGGATGTTATGCGTAGAGGTCGTCCGTGTTCCACAAGGTCATCACATGTATCTGCTTCATAAGAAGCTTTCCACAGTTTGCCAGGTACCTATACTGCTTCTAAAACAATTTCTTGAACATTGCTATGAAGTGTATTTAATCAATGGAGAGTATTTTTAAAATCACTGAGTGATTGTTTCCAATAGCAGTACACATGCATGCGCGGGTACGTTGTGTACAACATGTGTTGGGCCGGTATTTTTTAAATACCATTACCGTAGTTACGATAACACTATATGTATGTACTTATGTAATGAATCTGATATTTTGTGATCAAATTTGTCTTGAATCGAACAATATTTAAATAAATTTCCAGTATATTTCTGCTATAATATAGAAAAAAGAACGCTTTTCCGCGAAGGTTTAACACCCATTGTATACATCACAGCTTCGTTACCAACCTACGTAATCGCATCGTTGGTGTAGTGAAAGAGTGTCCGCCGTCGTGGATTCGATACCCCGCCAGGTCAAAGGAAAAGCTTTAAACCTGGTAGTATTGGCTGTCCCCTTGGCGCCCAGGGGTAAACATTTGAACTGACTGACAGGTTTCAGGATAAACAGAGAGGTAGAA
Organism: Clinocardium nuttallii; assembly: GCA_031471495.1. Taxonomy (NCBI): domain Eukaryota; kingdom Metazoa; phylum Mollusca; class Bivalvia; order Cardiida; family Cardiidae; genus Clinocardium; species Clinocardium nuttallii. The sequence continues at coordinate 11,371 of JAUELF010001887.1, forward strand.
CCAGTAGCTTAACCAAGACACGCCGAGATACAACTGAAACATTGGTGTAAGTGGCGTAAAACAGAACACAATCATTACCAAGACACGCCGGGATACAACTGAAACATTGGTGTAAGTGGCGTACAACAGAACACAATCATTACCAACATACGTTAGCTCCCAGGTGGAAATGACCAACAAGTCTATGAACAATACAGATATAGTTCGACCATATTGGGCAATCGGCGAGCACATCCGTATATATCTTACCTGGGGGATGTTTGTAACCTAAAGTAACGAAATCTTCATAGTCTTCATTCACAGACTTTGTAACAACAAAAATACCAGTTCTGTTGAAAAAAAGAAAAAGATATCGTTAAGATAGAACATTTCAAAACCTAGTATGATTACATGTCAATTAGGAATCCGCCGTGGCCGAGTGGTTACCTTTGGGTATTTGGAACCGGGCGCCCTGGTTCGATCCACAGTCAGGGATGAGTGATCTTGGACAATGCACATTTCCTAGCCTAGTATTGTTGTTTCATTACCAAGGGATCGTGAATAAGTGAACTGTTGCGGTGATATAATGTTGAAAACGGCGTTACCACTCCCATCCATAAACAAGAGGGCCATGATGGCCCTATATCGCTCACCTGATTTAATATAACTTTAATGGTTTTCAATCTTTTTACCTTTTACATAATAAGCAAAGAAAGCCTCGTCCCCTGGTGGCCATGTTTTCAACATATTGGAATTATTTGAACAATCTTAGTTCTTACAGTTGCCCAAGAAACATTTGTACCAAATTAATTTTAAATCGGGCCTGTACTTTTGAACAAGAAGAGTTTTAAAGTTTTAAAGATGCACATATAAGGAAAACAAGCTTCGCCCCCCTAGCGGCGGCAATGTTTTAAACGGATCGGAAATATTTGAACAATCTTGGTAGAGGGTGCCCGAACGAACATATGTGCAGAATAATTTTAAAATCGGGCCAGTACTTTTGGGCAAGAAGATCTTTTAAGTGTTGATTAATTTCCCCTTTTTTTTGCCGTGGCAACCAAAGTTCTACCTGGAATATAATTATTTGAACACGTTTGAAAGAGATCTACCAAAGAAACATTCCTGTAAAATTATTTTGAATTTGGTTAATTGGGGGAGAAGTCGTTTGTAGGAAAATGTGAACGGACGACGATGGACGACGGACGGTGAGCGATCACAAACGCTCACCTTGCATAGGTGAGCTAACAAAATAAACCAAACTGTTCGTCATTCAGAGATCATGGATTATTGTTCTTTCGCATGGGTTTAACCATTTCCCAATTACAGACGCTTTTTGCCACGTCTGTAGCAAACGACTTTTGATAACATTTCACGGAACTTTCAAGTAGCAATTGATCACAATGAGCAATTATTCCTTTTGTCATAATGTTTTCAAGTCTATCTAGGAGTAATCCAAAACATTACACAACCTCGTTTCAATTATATCACGGCAAAAACTAACTTATTCGTGATCCCTGGGTAAACAAACCTGTATTAGGCTAGAAGATGTGCCTTGCCCAAGGGAACTCCATAACGACCGCCGTCCCAACTTTCCGAAGCTAAACAAAACAAGAATTGGGGTGGGGGGGGGGGGGCATCTCAGACGATATGAATAATTGACTTATGATGACGTTATTTTTTAAAGTTACATCAATATATAACAACCTATGCGTATCATGGACTGCTGCAAAAACAAAAGTTGGGTCTCAGGCCAAAAGGTATATATGGGATTCACTATTATAAATAAGAGGGCCACGATGGCCCTGGATCTTTCACCTGATTTTCTTTTTTACTTTAGCCATATAAGCCCCGCCCCTGGCGGTCATAGATTTTGACCAATCAACATGGCTTGAGGGAATCTGATAGAGGGTCACCCTATGAATATTTATACAAAACTATTTGAAAATCAGCCAAACACTTTTGGAGTAGACTTTTTAAGTTTTCACTTATGCCATTATGGCCCACCCTGTGGCGGCCCTGTTTCTTTTTACCAATCAACATGGCTTTAAGGAATCTGATAGTGGGTCACCTAAGTAACATTTCTACAAAATTATTTGAAAATCAGCCTGATCCTTTTAGAGGAGAAGATTTTTTAACTTTTCACTATAGCCATGAAATGCAAAATAGACATGCTTGAAGGAATCCGTAGGCCACTTAAAGAACATTTCTACAAACAATTTTGACACTTTTGGAGGAGAAGATTTTTTAAGTTTTCACTATAGCTATATGAGGCGAAATAGCCCGGCTCCCTCATCGCTTGAAGGAATCTGATAGAGGCTCATCAAAGGAACGTTTCTACAACATTATTTGAAAATCTGCCAACCAGTTTGTGAGAAGTAGAATTTCAAAGGTTTTTTTCGTTTCGTTGCCATGGAAACTAACAATCTGCACGGATCCCAATTTATTGAAGGAATTCTGGTGAGGTCATTGAGAGGATGCATTCTGTGAAGTTTTATCCCAATTGACCCACTGGTTATTGACGAGAAGAAGTTGTCGCACGACGCACACCGCACGACGAACGCCGTACGCCGGACAAAAGGCGATCACAATAACTCACCTTGAGCACTTCGTGCACAGGTGAGCTAAAAATCGTTTTAATTTTAGACCAATTCGTTGCAACGAACGCATCTCATACCTGTATATGGGGGATATGAGTATTCAGAAATACATGAGTCAATTCAAACTAAATATATTGTAAAAAAATGCCTTGGTCAATTGCATTGTACTGGGAGAGTGCGTGAACATCTAAAACCTCAGTGTTCAATCGCTAGTGTAGATAAAGTGTCTCAGCCTCAACAGCGTTCTAGATGAGGGACAGTGTTGACGTTATGAATTCCTTATTTGACACTCACACACTATGTTGTGGGAACTAATAAGAACGTATCACCGAGACGTTTCGTTTGAGTTTCCATACGATTGGGTTGAGTAATACGCCGAGTAAGATAGTGGAGAGAAAAACAGTTTACTCTTATCTAGTCGATTAAGCTGTAGAGAAAATACCATTTTACTTTATCTAGTCGAGTAAGATTGTAGAAAATATACCATTTTACTCTATCTAGTCGAGTAAAATTGTAGAGAAAAGACCATTTTATTCTATCTAGTCGAATAAGATTGTAGAGAAAATACCATTTTACTCTATCTAGTCGAGTAAGATTGTAGGAAATAGACCACTTTATTCTATCAAGTCGAGTAAGATTGTAGAGAAAATACCACTTTACTCCATCTAGTCGAGTAAGATTGTAGAGTAAAGACGACTTTACTCTATCTAATCGTTTGCAATAAATCTGACGGACATGCAAACATTCGTCTGGTGTTTCTAAGAACATTCTATTAAATTCTGGAGAAAAGTGTACAGTCTGGTTAAACTGCGCTGATGTGCAGGCAGTTCATATGGCCTTCACTTTTCTTAAACGTTCGAAGGATTTAGTTCCTGGAGCGTTGCCTATATATTGATGATAAGACAGCGTGAACATACTTGTCAGGTGTCCGCTCTAAAAACTGATAGGAACCATCTCGGTGCACCAACCATTTGACAATATCTGAATTCACCTCGGAAAATACAAACTTTCCATCATACGGGATGTTTACATCCCCATTCTTGCAAGCGGCCAGCGGGTATGGTCCCAAACAGAAGACGCCTGAAAACAACATGCAACATTTACATATACACTCCAAGTTACTTACATTCCTCTCAGATGTGCTACATAGTTTCAAAGTTTATTGGTAAAGTATTAAGGCCATCCATTAATAAGTATTAACACCCATATTTACATTATTGACATGACAGCTTACAAAAAGAAAAGTTAACGCATTAAAACATGTATAAATACAAATATAAGCATGCAATATTTTAAGGAAAGTCCACGTATTAAGGTAATGTTAGCAATGCGTCCTTCATAACTAGTCAAGAAGAAATATTACCTAAATAACGTACAGCTTAATTAACACGTCGCGTAGAAGTATTTGATAACGTACAGCTTAATTAACACGTCGCGTAGAAGTATTTGATAACGTACAGCTTAATTAACAAGTCGCGTAGAAGTATTTTTCTGCGTCTTAATTAAGGTATAATTATATTATAATTACTAGATTGCATTTGCCCGACAAGATATCTAATTTTATAGAGAAAATTTTACTGGTCAGAAGTTCATTAAATTTATGGTTTGTTGGCTTAATATAGTATTTGTCTGGTATATATAAAGTATGGCATCGTATAATGGACAGATGAGTAAGAAGTTGAATTCGTTGTCTTGATCTTCGCGTAAATAACATTTTCTTTGATCAGATGGTATACACAGATGCCGTCTCTTTCCTACCATTAAAGTGTGGGAGGAAGTTCTAAATTGCACTAGACTCTGTCGAAATCTTATTTAATCAAATGAGTTTAAATAAGATTCAAGTTTAAAATATTGTTTAAAATTCACATATATAAGGTTATTTCTTTTATGAATGACGCATTCACTACGCCATGATCGTAAATACTAATCCTCTAGTCTGCCTGTATACACACACTAGACTTTGAAATTGCTTTGGATCATTTGGATCATTTACACATTGACTTCCCAAAACGTGTCCAAAACAACGCTTTATTTGTGTAACACAATTAATGTAACCTAGCTTCGGTTACAATACACCAAGTAAATTCCTTCTTTGTTTCCATGTAAATTACAATTATTTTCATTTTCAAAGAAATTTCAAATTTCCTATGCCACCCAAACCAAAGTTTTGCGACTCAAGCTTTCTGCGCTCGAGCATTATACACGTCTCCGAGACAAAACAAACAAACACCTTCAACACAGTAATGTCTTTGGTTTTACTTCGTCACATGTTTAACATTTATGCCATTAACCAATAAAAGAAAATAGCTTGAAAAATATCATTTTTTATTGAAAAATGTCAAAACTGGCTGATTACCCTCAATATTACTTCTTAATACCACTCAAGACATACAGTTTCATATTTCTTCAAGCAATTTGACTGTTTCCCGCCCCGTAAAGTACACTAGAATGCTTCAATATTTGCAGCTGACGCAAACTTGATTTTTAATATGTTTTGGTCACAAGCTCTTTCGGTTTAAATTCACCAAATACATTCCTTCTTTGGTTCCATGTAAATCGACGAGTTTAAGTCAACAATTGTCAGACTTGTTAAGCTAATCCTTAAAAATGGGAGGTCATGCATTATGCAAGAAAGAATCCACCAGGCGAAAATGGTTACCGTCATTTTTGACCAAGTCGGGCCCGGACAAAACCGGTGTTTAGCATTCTCTACTTTCACTTTCAAACAAGGTCAATTTCTAAAAGTGATCAATTCAATCATTTCCAGTGCATACACATTTACAATGAATTTATGTATTTGGCGTAATTTGACCTATAGGTCAAAATCCTAAATCAGAAAGTAATACAGCGTTTTTTTAGTTGTTACTTGTATAGGATAGCGACCACAGTCTCATAAAACAGCAGCATTCCGTGACTCACAATTCGCAACCCTGTAGTAACATTGAACTATTTACAATCAAATAATTTGAAGAACATTTTATGTGACATTGGAGATACATGGTGCAATTGCTTCAAGACAAAGTTAAGCACTCGCTTAGCTTTAATTGCCATACTATCTGACATTTAAACATAAATTTATTGTAAAAAGAAGACCAACATACGAGAAATGATTAAAACATTCCATTTAAATTCTATTATAATCCCATTTTCTGACTTAGAGATTATACCACCTTTCTTTTAAACAACAATTTTGGACTTTAATGCATTGACTCTATTCTCGACAGTAAACATGCAGCGTTAATTGTTTTGCAAACATACTACAGTGTCAGCTATAAGAGCTAAAAGGATAACTATCGTTGGTTTAAAAGTGCTTTGATTAATTATAATTTCGCAAAAGAATTAATTACAAAGTCATGATGATCATTTAATTTCGTAGTTTATATTCCTAATTAAGTGTATTTGTTTGCATGGTGTATAACGCATGTTTTCAGTTTCATCACGGCACTTCCGTGGTGAGTTACCATTTATCCTGACACCAGCAAGTCATCCGTATATAAAGCTAAGCCCTCAATCCTAGCGCCAAAGTTGGACACCCATAGAATGTCTTAAGATTTTGGTGTGACCTAGTCGGGGATCAAACCCTCTACCACTATACCAACGATGATGTTAAGAAATTAATGAAACAAACCCTACCGTCACTTAGTTCCTGTGGTGTAGCGTCGATAACCTGCCATCCATCATAACCCTTTGGTAAATCTCGTCTGGCAAAGAATACTTCATTCCAAACATGGAAGTTCCTGAAATGTTAATATACTGTTTCTTGGAAATCGCTGCCATGCAAATACTTTACGAGTTCTTTTTATGAACATGAACTATTATTTTGGGATGTCTTAAATACATATGCAGAGATATCTTGGCAACGCCTATACATGCACGTAAATGTACATTTTGAATTTTTCATAAATATACATATCATATAACTTGATTGATTAGGGTTTAACGCCGTTTTAAACAATTTCTCAGTCATATTACGACGGACAGTTCACTTACTCGTGTGTTTCCTGGTTTTCTGACACCAGTACTCCACACAGCAATCTTCCCAAGCAACTGGCTGCCTTTCCACATAGACTAAGCCCATTGGTGAAAGACATTTGACGCATGTCACATTGACTTTTGTCAAACGTGATTCGAACATGTACATCTTAAGGTACAGCTGAAATGCTGTACGTAAACATGTTAGTATCTTCTAGAATTTTGTTAAGTAAAAGGTAACTGTATTTTGGAAATTGTCATAAATAAGCATGTAAAGTACACTTTGGAATGTCTTAAACATATACGAAAAGATCTCTTTGAAATGTCTTAAACATATACGAAAAGATCTCTTTGAAATGTCTTAAACATATACGAAAAGATCTCTTTGAAATGTCTTAAACATATACGAAAAGATCTCTTTGAAATGTCTTA
>JAUELF010001998.1:0-18348 GCA_031471495.1 Clinocardium nuttallii
AATATGGGTTATATTGTGTCATATTGGGTTAGAAACTAGGTCAATAAAGGAAAATATTGTTCAAACTCTGGAGGCCGTATTTTTACTTTGAACAAGTTGAAACTTTGTCAGAATGTTGTCTTGATGACATCTAGTCCATGTTCGAATAAAAAAAATGATAGATCACTAGGCCAAATGAAGGAAAATCTTGTTAACACTGGAGGTTGCAGAATAATTATCTTGATTTGTTTTGCATCTCAGTACATTGTATAATTCAGGTGAGAGAACTAGGGCCATCATTGCCCTCTTGTTTAATTTATATGTGCGAAAAGATCAATTGACACTTCCTTATCTAGTTCTGTAATAACGCTTGTTTGTTTTTTCAGCCGATGAAGCTGTGGTCTGGTAAACAAATTTTTGGCATTCTCTTACGTCCAAATAAAGACTGTCCTGTGAAATGTAATTTGAGAACAAGAGGAAAGAATTATTCTACTGGTGAAGACATGTGTAAAAATGATTCATGTGAGTATGAACTTGTCTGCATTTTCATGTAGCTGTCTCTTCTTATTGACATCTGAAAAATACTGTAAAGCAATAAACATGTTCCATTGTTTTTAACCTTTCCCACGTACAGACGTTTGGTACATCTGTGGCAACCAGGCCTCTGTATAATTAGCCGGACCAATACAATCTTAAAACTTGTAAAGAATTTCACAGGACCGATTGAGGAGCCCTGATGACGGGCAACCAACATTTGAAAACCTTATTGCAAAACGGAAATTCCTAACAAGATAAAAATAAAATCTTTTCTCTGAAATGTTATCTGAATTAAATTAGTATGCCCCTTTGAAAAAAAGGGGTATATTGCTTTGCACATGTTGGTCTGTCCGTAAGTAGACCAAGCTTGTCAGATTGATAACTTGATAATACTTGAACCTACAGTACTCACAGTGGCAGGGAGGTAGCACATGACAGAAGATGACCCCTATTGGTTTTTAGGTTATTCATATAAAGGTCAAGATCACAGAGACCATGAACACAAAAAGCTTGTCTAATTGATTACTGCAGAATGCTTGGGCCTAATGTCCTCAATTTCGGCAGGGAAGGTTATCATGACCAGGTCAAAGGTCACAGTGACTGAACACAAAAACTTGATCAGAAATTACTAATTAGCTACCATTTTGGGTCATGCGTATTTTAGAAATTTTCCACATGTTCCTGTCAAAGTGTTGCTGAGGGAGGCATATTGTTTGACACACCTCTTGTCATACTGTCACTTTTAGAGAAGTTTCATATTTTTACATACATGTTTACAAAGTCATCTGCTGTATATGTGTTGTATTTTGGAATTGGTTACAAGGATTGACTATTTTAAAAATTTGAGTTCTTTTCAGTATTTTCCCTACACACAATTCAATACCAGTATGACATATTGTTATTTAATCACAATGATATTTGATCGTCTCTGTTATCTGTTCACTTGATATTATATTGTATAATTTATCTCCTTTGAACTTATTTGAAAAATATAATTAGATCTCCAAGCTTATTAAGAACTTTATTGGAAGAGTAGAAATTGCTCAATGGCTCAAAAGTGTTAAGAAATTCTTCTTTAACCCTTTCCCAGATACAGTTGCTTTCTGATTAGCAATTTCTCCTTTTGCAACAGTTTTTCATCTCTATTCAATTATTATGATTTCATTTACAGAGACATGATATTTTTGGCCAAGATGTTTTCAATGCCTTCTGCTGCAAAATCTGCCATATATTGCAATGGATTGAAGGCATCAACATGTGCCTGATTCTTGTTTTTTTCTTTCCAGTTGTTGTAATCAGAAATAGTGAGCTTCTGTGTGGTTCGATGGATAAAGCAACTCTTGGATCCGGATCCAAAAACAACATATTTTATGTGATATTACGAGACTTTGGGGAGATATATACAGCCGACTGTCTGGCTAGACTAGCGCGAATCTGTCCAGCATTCTTGAGTAAGTTTTAAAATAAGCTTCAGCATCTTGGTTTTGTCATCACTTTAAATCTTTCCGACATACAAATGCTAATTGATGCCTCTGTGGCTGTGGCTAATGGATAAATTATCTATTTATCTATACCCTTGCCCACATATAGCTGCATTTGTATTCATTTGCTGATGATGACTTTTTAAAACTTTCTGACGAGAAGAATTTGCTTATTGTGAGGATTTTCTCCTCTTGACACAATGTTTTCGACACTAAAGCAATAATTACATTTTTTCCACAAGATTTTGCATGTTTTTGCCAAGATGTTTTCAAGATCAGCAGCAGCAGATTTGTTGTATGTGGGAAAAAAGGGTTAAGCCGTTTATAAACTAAAAAATTAAACTTTGTAAGGTACCGACCCTGTCAGTGGCAGGGTCGGTAAAGTGTACGCCTCTAGTGTCATAGATCACAGGTTCTATCCCCGGCTAGGTCATACCAAAGACTTCTATAGATGGACCAGAAGCACTGGTAACCTATCCAGGAAACGCTGTGATATAAGTGATAAATGATTGAAAGCTCCGTAAAACACTATACAAACAAACAATGCAATCACACTTGTTGGGGTACAGGCTGAATTTTCAGAGCTCTAGATAAAAAGAGTATTTCACATTGCCAAAATCCTTATTTGTTTATCTCTTTCCCTCATACAACAATCCTGCAGATGTTGACTTTGAACATATTTCGTCAAAAAATGGAATATCTCTATAATTGAATGGATAACCTATGAACTAAAAGTGGAAAACATTTTGGCAAAAGGAGAAATTGCTCGTTTTGAGCAATTTCTTCTTTTGTCACTATATTTTCAAAAAGTCGTCTGCTGCTGAGGCGTCAGAAAGCATCTATATGAGGGAAAGGGTTAAAGTACCAACATCATGTAGTGTTAGGTTGAGTTATAAGAGAGATAATGTTTGGAAAAGTTCAATTTTCTCTTCTTTTTCTAATCCTCTGACTGTTTTTGTGTTGTTACAGGTAATAGAGGATTTTCTATAGGAATAGGAGATGTAACTCCAGGTGCTGGCCTTATTAAGGCGAAAAATGGTCTTCTAGAAACTGGGTAAAACTTTATTTGATCCCCGTTTCCCACAATCAACAAATCTGGAGCAGACAAATTTCAAACATCTACTATGATCTAGGCAAAAAAAAGTATAATTTCTATGAATGGACATTTATACATGTATACTGAAAAGAGTTGGAACATTGCGGCATAGTTATTTCTCCTTTCTCATGTTTTCAAAAGTCATCTGCTTCATATGCGTCTAAAGGCGTCTGCAAGTAGGAATGGGTAGCTTTTCTCAGTTGCATTTAGATGCATCTGCAGCAGACAATTTTTGAAAACATTGTGACAATTGGAACCAAATTTTTAAATATCAATGATCTAATTTTTCGTTTTCAGATACTTACCATATGTTGTTTAAATGTTTTAAAGTTATCTCTTATTATATCTATACTTCCAACTTTCCTGATGAAATGTATTGGATCTTTTTATAGCAGACAACCTGACTTTCCATGTTGTACCTGTGACACAGGGTCGTCGGTCCATCATGCTTGGACTTTGGACATAGTTTATTTGTTTTTTGGAAGCGACAAATGAGTTCCTTCAATCAATCTTGGTACTGTTGAATAGGTCGAAAAGATAGTTTACCCTTTCCACACATATAGACCTATTTTTATGCCTCTGAAGCAGATGAGTTTTGAAAACATTGTGACAAATGGAGCAATTTCTCTTTTTGACACAATGTTTACAATTCTATTCAAGTAGGATTTATAGATATTTTCTATAGTTTTGCTTAGATATTTTGATTGATTGATTTGAGTTTAATGCCGATTTCAACAATATTTCAGTCATATCACAGCGACTAGTTTACTTAATCATGTGTTTCCTGGCTTTCTCACATCAGTATTCCACACAACATTCTTTCCAAGCAAGTGGCTGCTTTTCCACTGAGACTGTTAGCCCATTATTTTAGACAAATGACGCTTGTCACAGTGACTTTTATCAAACGTTAGAAAGAATGTTGGCGGAGCTGGGGTTCGAACTAACAACCCCTGGATTGACAGCCCGCTTAGCTACTGACAGAGCTATGGGGGTTCTCTAGATATTTGGATGTTGTCTTTTGAAAACTTGCTGTATGTGGGCTAACCCTTTCCCTCCTACAACAATTCTGAAGCAGACGACTTTGAACATATTTTGTCAAAAAATTGAAAATCTCTATAATTGAATGGATAACCTATGACTTGAAGCGGAAAACATTGTGGCAAAAGGAGAAATTGCACGTTTTGTGCAATTTCTTTTTTTGTCACTATGTTTTCAAAAAGCTGTCTGCATCTATATGAGGGAAAGGGTTAAAACATGTGAACAAAAATGTTACTTTTTTGTCCATTTGTTCCAGGTATTCCAAGTGTGATGGGTATATTAGAGACCTGGAGGATGGAAAGCTGACAACACAGCCTGGATGCACTGAAGATGAAACTTTAGAGGTCTGGTCTAATTATGCAGCTTTGTATAACCTTTTCCCATATAGCGACACTTTCTGATGCCTCTGATGCAGTCAACTTTTGAAAACATGAGCAATTTCTCTTTTTGCCACAATGTTAAACAGCTCTATGAACAAATACTCTTAGAGATTCTTTTCTTTTTTTTGCCTAGATGTTTTCAAGATCGTTTGTTGACTGCAGATCTACTTTGTATGGGATACAGAGAACCAGGAAAATGCTGATATTGGTGATAATAGGTTTTTTCACATGTGCTCCTTTGAACATTATGTGGAGCTGCGGAAGCTCAGTTGGTAATAACAAGGAGTATCAATCCAGGCGTTATTAGTTATTCATTCTTGCCATTGGTTAAAGTTATGTGTCTTCCACCAATACTTATTTCAGTCTTATGTTGAAAGGTAGTCAGTTGTGTGTGGAAAAAATGTTGTGTTGAGTACTGAGTTGTATCAATGTAAGGTGAACTGGCTGATATGATATAACTGAAACATTGAACATTCTGTTAACTTGTTACCACATACAACAAATCTGCAACAGAGGACTTTGAAAACATTGTGGCAAAAGGTGAAATTGCTTGTTTTGAGCTATTTCTCCTTTTGTCACAATGTTTTCAAAAGTTGTCTGCCGCAGAGATGTCAGAAAGTGTCAATATGAGGGAAACGTTTGTTTAACACCGCTTAATGTTATGTATAACCAGGATTGTTCCAAAATAACTTATAATTTTAATCAAACTTGAGTTTTGAGATATGGTATATAAATGAAAGTTTCCTGTATTGTTTTGTATGATCTAAGTGATGGTTGTGTAAGTTCCATTGCTCTATGGCTTGTTTTGTTACATGTAGATCAACTTCTTAGAAAATGTCAAGTGATTCTTCAGCCCAGGGTTTTTCAAAATATACTCTTGTAATATGATACTATCACATGATATCATAATGGCAGGGACATAGACAATAGTAATGAACGCACTTATATGTATCAGTAGGTGAGCTTTCAAGTCACATTATCTATTACTTCAACAATTCATTAAAAATATATCGAAATTCAATGCTATTATTTATGGGAAACATTTACTACTAAAGAAGAATTAATTCCTATCCAAATTATAGAATATTGGATATAGATGTAAGAAATCACTTTGAGGTCATGAAAATTAACCAACATTATGCTGGGGAAAACATTATGCTTTCAAATTCATGCCAAAATATGATATTTAGCATAGAAACATACATTTTTTCAAATGCCATATAGGGCTTTATATTGCTGATAAAAAGATAATTGTATTCTAGTTTAGGGCAATGTATTATGTATGTGCATGCATGTTGTTCAACTCAACATTGTCTAAATTAATAATTGTTTCATTATTTCTACAGGCGATGATTTTAAAAGAGCTGTCAGTTATTCGTGATCATGCTGGAGAGGCTTGTTTACGGGAATTACATAGAAGTAATAGTCCACTGACTATGGCCGTCTGTGGATCAAAAGGTTGGTATGATCCTCTATTTAAAAAAAACAACTTTTCCAACATGCACAAGCACTTTGAAACATCTGCAGCAAACTACTTTCAAAAACATTGATACAAACAAAAAAATTGCTTAAAATGAAAATAATATGATAAAGTGAATTATATCTTTAACATTTTCCAACCTGCAGAGACATTTTGACACTTGTGCTGCAGAAATATTTTGGCAAAAGGAGAATTTGCTCATCACGGCCCATTTCTTCTTTTGCCACAATGTTTCCAACTCTATAAAGACACCTTTTTAATTTTGTACTTTTTCAGGTTCTTTCATCAATATATCCCAGATGATTGCATGTGTGGGTCAACAAGCCATCAGTGGTAAGAGGGTGCCTAATGGATTTGAGGACAGAGCATTGCCTCACTTTGAACGGCATTGTAAGTACAAGTAAATGAGTCACATATATCAAATCTGTAGCAGAAAACGTCAAGACAAAAAATGAAGAATCTCAGAAAGTGCAGTATGTGGAAAAGGGTTAAGTGGCTTTTATTGATATTGAAGTAATCCTTGCCTACATACTACAAATCTGAAACAGACGGCTATGAAAACATTTAGATAAAAAATATAGTAAATCTCCGAAAAATGAAAGTATAAATTATTTTGAAAATTGTTTCCGACAAAGGGATATTGCTCATTTTGACAGATTTCTCCTTTTGCTATGTAAACCAACACACACACATTCATAAAAGGACCATATCTTAACCCTTTTCCAACTATAGAAACATTTTGACATATCAGCAGTAGACGACTTTTGAAAAACATCATAGCAAAAAGAGAAATTGCTGAAAACAAGCAATTTCTCCTTTGGCCACAAAATTTTCAACTGTATTCAGTAATCATACCTTCATTTATAGAGACTTTTCATATTTTATACTAAATATCCTTAAAGTGCCCTAGTGATCTGTATGTGGTAAAGTGTTAATGGGATGTAGGAACCAATTCCTCAGTTATTTACTATGTACATGTTTATCATTTTACACACAGCTAAAGACCCGTCAGCCCGAGGCTTTGTCCAGAATAGTTTTTACAGTGGATTGACCCCTACGGAGTTCTTTTTCCACACCATGGGAGGTAGAGAGGGTCTGGTAGATACTGCTGTCAAAACTGCTGAAACAGGCTATATGCAGAGACGTCTCGTCAAGGTAACAAGTCTCATATTGACATTTATTTGATACTCTTCCTGATTAAGACAACTTAAGATGGCAAACAATTTTTGGAAACAGTGCAAGTAGGCAGGAAAAGCTCATAATATGCAATATCTCCTCCTTTTCCAACAATATATTCAAATCTATATAAAAAATTATACTTTTTCATTTCAAGATGTTCTGCAGTCTGTTGTCAAACAGTTGCAGATGGTATATTTTTTATAATGAAAGAACGTCAGTAAGAAGTAATGGAATAAATAACGACCAAGATGGCTGTCCAGTCGTTTCGATTGTCAATGGTCTCCAACCTGTCAGCCACTTATTGCTGATCAGTTGGCATTCAATTGTTTGAGTTTTCAGATGAAAAACGGTTGCATGATTCAATAATCATTGGCAGCAAGTCACTGGCAAAGATGTGTATTATATTTCAGAATTTAGAGGGTTTCAGTTCTCATTATAACTAACTAGATTGAAACTCTGCCAGTGATATAATACAGCTTGTATTTTAGGCTGATGGCCTAGATAATGCAGCCTTGTATGATAGGATATATGCAATGTATTTACATGTAGATGCTATATTTCAGAGTTTAGAGGATTTGTGTTCACAATATGACCTTACGGTTCGTAGCTCTACCAGTGATATAATACAGTTTGTGTACGGGACTGATGGTCTGGACCCTGCAGCAATGGAGGGCAAGGACAGACCAGTAGATTTTAAAAGAGTTTACGATCATGTTAGGGTATGTTAAATTTTAGCTTTTAAAGGTATTGTATTGTGTACTTCCTCATAAATAGGTTCTATTTTGTAAAATGTTGTCTTTTTTGGCAGGGATATCTCTTCCTGTTCTCTGTCTTTCTGTTTGACAGACTTAAAGTTGGCTATAGGTACTGGGTCTTTGCAGGCTACACATGTGGTTCATGGAACACCTTGTTCCATACATGTATGTGAATATGTATTTTAATTCGTAGATTTAAGCAATATTAATTATCAAAATGTTACTAGAACATACAACAGGAAGTTAATTAACCCTTTCCCTCATACAGACGCTTTCTGATGCCTCTGCAGCAGACGGTTTTTGAAAACATAGTGACAAAAGATCAAATTGCTCCTTATGCCACAATGTTTTCCACATTTTTAGTCATAGGTTATCCATTCAATTATAGAGATTTTCTATTTTTTGACAAAATATGTTCAAAGTTGTCTGCTGCAAAATTTGCTGTATGAGGGAAAGGGTTAATTAATCCTTCCACCATTATTGTGTCTGAAGTAGACAAAACTATTGCAAATGTGGAGATATAGCTGTGGAGATATAACTAATTGAGGTCAGTTCATCCGTTTTGAAAAGTTGTCTGGTGCAGTCACATCAAAAGTTATCTTTAATTGCAAGATTTAATGTTTTAAAAGTGTATGCAAAATTGAGTTAAAAAAATATACTAGTCTACATGTATTTATACAGGAACGTAGATTTATCTAAGCCCCTGATTTATATGACTGTAATTTAATTAAATCTAAAACAAACGTTTAAGACAAATATTTACCTGGATCAAATTTGTAAATCTCATCAAAATGTTTGTCTTTTCTACCATTATATCCACCGAAAACATACATACAACTAGCATGGATAACTGTGGAGCAAAATACATACTGCATTTAATCATACACCTGCTATGGCATTTTACACAGTTATATACTTAGAAGAACAGCTGAGGAAGAAATTTAAACATATAATATAAATAAGATATACATGTTCATAGATATTTCGTTCATAATATCAACTTGATACATACTTTTGTTGTAAATAGAGAAATTGCATTTTAAGGAATTTCTCTCTTTTCTACAATGTTTGAAACTGACGCATGTGTCTAAAGTCATATGTATGAGATGAAGAATTAATGGACATGTATTTTACTCTCTCAGTAATACAGACACTTTTTATGACTGTGCATGAGACGACTTAAGAAACAAGGAGTTACTTGCAGTAACAAGGTGCTCAAAACCAACAACTTCACCATTTTCTAAAAATCTTTTCATCTTTCTTGCTGTTGCATGTGCAGCAGACGACATTTGTGAACATTGCGTCAAAAGGAGAAAATGGTTAATGAGCCATTTCTCCTTCTACCAAAATGTTTTTGCCCAGATTTAAAAATGCTTCATATTTGATGTATGTGGGAAAGGTTTGATAATCAAAACAACTTCCATGCACAAATGATTGACAGGAGACAAAAAAATACTATATCCGATAAACAAAGTAAGGTTAATTATAGCAAGATAAGGATACAAAACCTTCCCCTTATATACACAACATTGGACACCATTGCAGCTGTCATCTTTTCAAAACATTTACGGCATAGGAAAAGCAGCTTTAAATGAGCAATTTAACCTACTTCACCTATTCATCAACTTTATATCAAATTAAAACATCTTTAGAATGAAAGTTATATCTTCCTTATTAAAACGAAAAGCAAATGGAAAATATGAACAACAGGTTTTGCTTAGGATGGAGTGGAATACATTATGGGCAGATGACAAACTGCTTGTTGTCAGCTCAATTTCCAACAAGTTTGCGTTTAACCTCTTAAGAGCCACATCTCTTTAGGACAGCTATTTTTCTTTGCCTTTGCCAGATGGAAGGTTACACTGTTATGATATATTTCAATGTTTTCCTTCGCTGTTGCATAGTGGTTAGCTTTGGGTAGTTAGAACTGGGTGTCCTAGTTTCAATTCCCAGAAGCGACGCTGTGGTCATGGTGGAGTGCTCTCTGGCAGTGCACATTTCCAAGCCTAGTACTGGTTTCTTTACTGAGGAATCACAAATAAGTGGACAGTCCCCTTGATATAACTGAAATAATGTTGAAAACAGCATAAAACCCCAACAAAACAAAACAAAAAAGCCTCCGCCAATTGAAAAGGTTAGACTGTATTGATATAGTACAATGATAGCCTCAAATATTCTTAATGCAGGAGACATTAAAAGTGTCATACAATGTAAAGGAAAGACTTGAAGACTTACAAACAGAATGACTTCTCCTGCCTACTGGTGCTATCCCCTCCACAACAGGCTCATGCCACCGTTTGAGTATTGTATCAAAGGTTTGTATTTTATTGCAGTAGATCTCTCTATTGGTAAACATGTCCCCACCTTCATCACTTCTACCTCCAAACACATACATGATGTTACCTATTCCTATTGCAGTATGAAAATCTCTCCATCTTGCTGGTTTACCCTGATTAACAAAAAACAACAAAATGTGAGTGACACACCAGGAAAGCCATGAGAGTATTTAATACAGGTGTAGAAAAATATCAGTCTAGGTATCCCTGCAAATGATTACCGGGGGTTTTGGTTATTGACAAGTTCGGTAAATTGGTGATATAGAGTAAACCAGTTGAAAGTTTCAGTAAAAAGGCCTTAAAATGTGATTATAATATAATAATTTGATCAATTTCCTTTTTAAAATGAAATTGTAGTCTACCTACCTACCTACCTCATTTAACGTGCTATGTGTGAACAAACAATCAATAAAATGTTTAAGGATGTACTGAACTGAAAAGTGGATTTTTCATAATATTTAACTTTTGTTGTAAGTCAAAACATGAAAAATCTCTATAAATTATAATTGAATGGATAACCTATGACTAAAAGTGGGAAACAGTGTGGCAAAAGGAGTTTTGTGCAATTTCTTCTTTTCTTACTATGTTTTCAAAAAGCCTTCTGCTGCAGAGGGCGTCAGAAAGTGTCTATATGAGGGAAAGGGTTAATACAGGTGTAGAAAAAGATCAGTTTGGGTATCCCTGTAAATGACTACCGGAGGTTTTGCTTATTGACAAGTTCGGTAAATTGGTGAGTAAACCAGTTGAAAGTTTCAGTAAAAAGGCCTTAAAATGTGATTATAATGTGAGAATTTGACCAATTTCCTTTGTAAAATGTAATTATACATGTAGTCTACCTACCTACCTCATTTAATGTGCTATGTGTGAACTAACAATCAATAAACTGTTTAACAATTAATTTGTTTGTCATCGAATGTAGCATTATGGGAAAGCACTATTTGGCATAAGTATTTATTTGGTATGTTTTATTTTTCAGGTATGAGGGTAAATGATAAAATCAGGCCTGTATGTTAATTATCGTGAGTAGTTAAAATTATCAATTTACAAGCAAAACCAAACTCCATTTTACAAAAATATCACAAACATATGTTCCTTTACATGACAAAGTAGTATAAAAAATAAATAAGATGTATTATTATGAAATAAAAGGGGCCAATTTAATCATCTGCCAACATACCTGAAGAAAAAAGATGTATCTTTTCCACAATGTTTCAAATTATCTACAATTTCAAAACAATTAAACAGTAAATTTATTATTTGTTCTCATATAACTCCCTGTAAACGTTGTCTTTTTTTATACCTGAAACCTTTAAAGAGTTCAATCTTTAATACCACTTTACCAAACTTGTACAGAGACCTCCAGCACCCCTAACATCTAATCTAAATTGAAAATTTAATAATTTCAGAAGCTTATGCAATCTTCTGTGAGAAATTGGTAAAAAGTGCAAATCAATATCAATCTTGTTTTATTCTGCATAGCCATATGGATTGATCTGGTCTATACTGGTTAGAAAGGCTTTAAAGTTTGTTTTTGTTGAGCATAGCTCAAAAACTGTGTCATGTAAATGAGATGGCTATTAGAATTCCATACAAATTTGTTTATTATTTTATAAATATATATGAAATTTGAATGTAAATTCATCATTTTATCTTCTCTGTTCTAGTCTTCACACTAAATAGTTAAAATCAGGTAAAACATTATATACCTCAGCTCTGACATGAGTCCACATTCTTGATGAAAATTCATATTGATAGATCTCGTCAGAAAATCTGTCTACCTGAAAATTCGAACATACAACAATAAATGTTTTTGACTAGAATATTTTAATCTTTTTCAACATTTTTCCATTGTATATGCATTTTAAAACATCAGCAGCAGACCACTGGCATAAGGAAATATGATAAGCAATTTCTCTTTTTGCCATAATGTTTTAAGTGTTCTATCAAAACAAATTTCATTATGGAGATTTTCCATATCTTCGCCTAGATGTTTTCAATGTTGTCCATGGAGATTTGTTGTATGTGGAAAAGGGTTAACCCATTACCTGATATGGTCCTTTCTCATCATACAATGAACTGCATCAGACGATTAGGCATACATTTTTTAAATCTTTTTCAATAGAGTTAAAAACATTGTGGTAAATGGAGATATTGCTCATAATAAGCAATTTATCCTTTTCTCTAAGTTTCCATAAGTCATGCTTGAAAATTTGTCTGAAAGGATTAGACAACTGCCTTGAATATATTTAAGGAACAAAATGTAACATCTTGAGAACCACAAATACTTCTAATTCTACAATGTTTTCAATCTATTTGCTGCAGATAAATCAAAGTTTATCTATTGGCAAAACAAATCATTACTTTTAAATCATCCATTTCATTTTCCTTCATTAACCCATTTTCTGATACCATTTATTTTAACCCTTTCCCTCATATAGATGCTTTCTGATTACTCTGCAGCAGACAGCTTTTTGAAAACATTGTGACAAAAGAAGAAATTGCACAAAATGTGCAATTTCTTCTTTTGCCACAATGTTTTCCACTTTTAGTCATAGGTTATCCATTAAATTTCAGATACTTTCCATTTTTTGACAAAATATGTTCTCTGCTGCAGAATTGTTGTATGGGGGAAAGGGTTAATATATCTGGAATAAATGATATCACAACTACAACTGATATTCTCCTACTTGAAAATATATTTTTTTTCTCCGCCCTGTATATTTCTATAAATCGTCATTATAATATAAATGCAAAACACAATAAATATCAAATTTGATGATCAGTCTACATGAAGACTATGTGGTAGTTTATTCAGGAAAAGTTATCTCGCAGGCGGTATTCACAGTATTTAAAAAACTTTTTTTTTAAGAGAAAATGTTTTGTCAGTTCCTTAACTTTAAACATAACCCAGCTTTTAATTCTATGTAAAGAGAATGTTTAGAGAAAATGAAAATATTTTCTCGTCATTTGAATAGATCTAAAAACTGCTAAATATCAGTTGTTGTTTTTTTACTTACTGCATCTTCATATCCTCCAAATAAAAACATTTTCTGATTGATAACACAGGCAGTATGACCATCTCGAGCACCAGGTAAGTTACCTGTAGTCTCTATTTGTTGCCACTGGCTCTTCTCTATAAACAAAAGACAGAATACAAATTCAGAAATATGCACAGTCTAGTAAATATTCACTGTATATACAAGCAAAATACTGACTTACAGACATTCTGTCTAAAAATGCAATCCAGCCAATATGGTTATAAAGTTTAAGTCTTATGTCCTTATTTGATGCCAAACAAAGATACTAATAAACTTGCAATTGCTTTATATTTCTTCTTTTCACACAATACTTTAAACTATGTATCACAGTTGTACTTTGTTCCAGATCATAATGTAACATTAATTTTTTTCTGAACTTTTTTAAAAGAGACAAGTCTAAAATATCATATATAATAAATAGCTAAATTGTTAATGGTGAATGTTTTTTCAACTAATCTATCTTCAAATCTACTTACTTGTCAAGAAGTTTTGACCCGTTCCCTCATATAGAAGCTTTCTGACGCCTCTGCAGCAGATGGCAATTGGAAAACATAGTGACAAAAGGAGAAATTGCACAAAACGTACAATTTCTCCTTTTGCCACAATGTTTTCCACTTTTTGTCATAGGTTATCCATTCAATTATGAAGATTTCCTATGTTTTGATAAAATATTTCAAAGTCGTCTGCTGCAGAATTGTCGTATGACGGAAAGGGTTAAGTAATTGAAAATGACGCTCATGTTCAACAACACGCCCAGTCGGGCTATACCAACGACGTAGTAAAACTGTTAGTAATGGCTGCCTTCATTGGCGCCCAGGGTTGCGGAGATAGCATTATAACTGACTGGCTGGTGTTAGAACCAATGGACCAGTAGTACGGATAACTTACCAAGGAAACGCCGTGATAGTACTGATATATTGTTGAAAGCGGCGTAAAACACCAACCAATCAACCAACAACACACTCAATCGTGGTTTAAGGGTTATTTCAAGTCCTGATCAACAGAGATAGCATGATGCCGGATCACGATGTTCTCACACACAGATAATTTGTGGTTTTCTTTTTAGAAACAAAGGTCACGGCCTAATGTACCTTGACCCTTGGAACATGGCCGTTTGCAGGATTTCCGACCAATGAAGTTAGTGTAAGAACGTACGCCAGCAGACCAATAGCCAGTGTAGTTACTGTTCTAAAACCAGATTATATATCTTTGCAAGAAACAATGTTTAAGTAAACTGTTCTTTATGCAGTCCAATATCTTTGAAAAAAGAAATATTAAATACTGTTTACGATCATGTGTGAGCACGACCACGATTGGTCGTCATTAAGTTAATACATCTTTACACACATATTTCTTATTGTTTAATTGATACATGTTTTATAAGCATGCCACGATTGGTCGTTAAACATGCACTAGATCTTTACAAGCAAATCAGTCGAATTAAGAGAAAACCAACGTTACGGACATATAAGCATGCGCAGTCCGCGCAGGCTAATCCGGGCCGACACATTCCGTATTAGGGGTGTGATGGTATAGAGTAAGCATTCCTGAAACAGAAAATCCACAGGAAGCGAGACGTATCTGTCCGGGTTAGCCAGCGAGGCATACATAGGCTGATCCGGTTGGATACTTTACGCAGAGTCCACAATTTTGGTTTTCTCGCGGGAAAACTCATATACTTATTTATGGTTGACAAAATGAATTTCGTAAGCACAACAACGAAAACTACTACGATTGGTCTCCAACCATGCAAAAGATCTTTTCAGATATATCCTAATTTATATTTCAATTGCACGGCCATCTTTTTTAAGTAATAACGTCCTGTGTTCGGCGAGCAGGTGTTTGCATAGCAACCAATTAGTGTTGCTATGCGAATATTTGACAGATGATTTAGGTAACCACTGTTCAACCGATGCCGTCAAATATTTCTTGCAATACAAGTTACTTTTCAGGAAAACCTAGAATTACAGCTCCCTTCTTGTTATGCTCCAATATACATGCACACAAATGTCATTATAACTGAATTGCTTCAGATGCGACTAGCTCGTATTGCACCCTTCTAATTGGCACCACTTGCTACAAATCGCATCCCAACAGAAGGCGAAAAGTGTCTGCCCGGATCAGCCAACGCGGAGTGCTTAGGATTAACCGGGTCGATACTTTACACAGAATCCACACCGTTGGTGCGTGGAACGGCTTACACGTTCTGTCGCAATGATATGTGATTGAAATATCGTGAAAAAAATTCACAAATTAAACAATTCAAATCTCACAAACACGGTAAAGTAGGTTTTCACGGAGTGCGTCATTTGTACAGACTATATAGATAACCTTTCACCTATACAGCCTTCTGTAAACACGAACTCCCTGAATGGAACTCGAATGAAGACTTTCACAACACGATTACGTCCCATTTTCCGATTACTATCATAATAGTTGAGCCGTCCCGCGAGAAAACCAACATAATGGCCTCTGCGTAATGTATTGACCCGGATTAGCTTGCGCAGTCCGCGCATGATAATCCCAGCCGACACATTCCACATAAGGGGTATATAAGTATAGAGCAGTGATTCCTGAAACAGAATATCCACAGGAAGCGAAAAATGTCTGTTCGAATTAGCCAGTGCGGCATGCTTAGACTGATCCCGGTCGATACTTTACGCAGAGACCAAAATGTTGGTTTTCTTGAGGGACGGCTCATATGTGAGAATCGCAGGTGTGGTTATTCCAGTGCTATAGGAAATAGGGTTAGGGGTGTGGCAGATAGCTCAGCAATGCACGAACTAGTCTCTTAACTTTGTGCCCGCTTGTTTCCTATCAGGTTAAATCCTAGAAAGAAAATCAATTAATCAAATTATACTATTTGCAAAGTCATACAGAAATCTTAAATCTAAAATAAGGATGAATTTCGAAATGTTGATGAATACGGACCCTTGAGTCGCGAGTTCGATTTCGCATATTTCTGGGAGGAAAAGAACCGGCAAAACGTGATTTTTCTTCAGCTTTGGTGTACAAGCAATTGTTCTTTATCTCCTTTTTTTCGTGGGTTACCCTTACAATATTAGCCACGGTGTGATCTTGTATTAATTTCATATAATAAAACACGTTCTAATAAATACAGTACATATGAGCCGTCTCGCGAGAAAACCAACATTGTGGACTCTGTGTAAAGTATCTTCCCGGATCAGTCTATCCATGCCGTGCAGGCTAACACGGACAGACACTTTTCGCCTCCTGTGGATTTTCTGTTTCATGATTCATTTCTCTTTACATCTATCCCTCGGAGACAGGATGTGTCAACCCGGAACAGTCTTCGCGGTCAGCGCAGGCTGATCTGGGTCGATACATTACGTAGAGGCCATAATGTTGGTTTTCTCGCGGGACGGCTCATATAACGTTTTTGGTGATAACATCATCTGAAACTGTTATTGTTCGTTCAACGGCCCTGTTATACTAATGAATGATAGTTCAAAGCAAAGGGTTATACATATGTCAATTCAGATAAAGAATTAGGTCTCTTTGAGGTCAATTGCATATGGCCATGGAAAAGGGTACTAGGTTTTCTGAATATCGAAGACCTTGGGCATCCTGTGATTATTTGCGAGTCTGACCAAAGTCTACACTTTTAAACAATCAATTGAACAGAAAATATTTTAAAAGGTGTTTATTAGGTTGAACACATTGGATAAGACGGATTAAGATGCAGATTTTTATGTGAACCTACTTCATTGACAGATGACAAACCGTTCACTTTTTTACGTGAATAGTCGACACTAAATTGAAATTGAGTATAAAACAGCCACGCTTTCAGGACCATATCACACTTGTAAAAATGAAAGGTTTCTTTGTTATCGCACTTGCTTTCGTTGCTGGTAAGTGGTACTGATTTTATTATTATATGTCCGGTTTTTTCATTATCATCTTCTAAATTATTTGAAATTTTCAACGTTTGACTTATTCCGACTCTCTTCATTTCGATGTGCCGAGCCTCTCTAGCGGGCTGTCAATCCAGGGGTTGTGTGTTCAAATTCCAGCTCGGCCAACATTATTTCCTGCGTTTTATAACAGCCATTGCAAAAAGCATCATATTTCGCTCATGGACTAACATTATGTTTAGAATGACAGACAGTTGCTTTGCATCGTCACTGTTGTACGGAGTATGATGTGTAGTAGCCAGGAAGCACATGGATAAGTAGACTAGCCGCCGTGATATGATTGAAAGCGGCGAGAAATACCATACAAACAAACACATTAGTTCGACTTTATGGTTCATATACTATACTTAGTTTTATATAATGCTAAACAGTTGGAATTTTTACGACCAAACTTGTATTTTGTATGCCAATAATCGGTTTCAGTGGTCGTTGTATACAGTTGAAACTGAACGACCATTAAGCATGTATTCTATATACCAAGTTTCTGTCCCAGTGGTCGTTTGATACAGTTGAAACTGAACGACCATTAAACATGTATTCTATATACCAAGTTTCTGTCTCAGTGGTCTGTAGGACCTTATTTGTCCCAGATCATATTCTTCCCACCTGGGAAAAATAGGATCCTATTCCTCACAGCTGGGAAGAATAAGATCTCATTTGTCACACATTTCGAGCATATATGTCACAGGTCCTGGGAAATTTATGATCGAAGTCGGTTTTGTATGTACCATAGAATCACATTCCTCACAGGTCAAAAATTGCATGATTTTTTTAGCAACAAATTACCTTTTTAAAACTGAGTCACATTTGTCACAGATTGCTATTGTCGGTATTGCAGACATATTTTGTTGCTATACATGTATGTGTTTATATTATAGTTATAAAGAATCATCGATTATGTTGTTGTTGTTGTTTTGTTTTTTGCTGGTGCTGCTGTTAGTTCTCGACTTGACTGATGCTGTAAAAGTGGAAATAGCAATCATTCTTGTTGGCAGCGTAATAGTAAGTGTAAAAGTAGTGATATATGGCAGTATGGTTGTTGTTGTGAATTGTATAGGCATTGTTTTGCTTGCTATCGATAAATGGTGGTTGATGTAGGCGCAGACAAGGTAGT
>JAUELF010002104.1:0-18342 GCA_031471495.1 Clinocardium nuttallii
ATGTTTGTTCATTCCAGACGTACTTATTTACTATAGAACGCCGTGCACTAAACTATGTTGGTTCATTCCAGACGTTCTTATTTACTATAGAACGCTCTGCACTGAACTAAGATGGTTCATTCCAGACGTTCTTATTTACTATAGAACGTTGTGCCCTAAACTATGTTAGTTCATTCCAGACGTACTTATTTACTATAGAACGCCGTGCACTAAATTATGTTGGTTCATTCCAGACGTACTAATTTGCTATAGAACGCTGTGCACTAAACTATGTTGGTTCATTCCAGACGTACTAATTTGCTATAGTACATCGGGCACTAGACTATGACTTCAAACAACGTTTAATACTTACGCCATACTACAATACTTCAAAAACAAATAATAAACAATATTACTTATATAATACAGAAGAAAGGGCCGGGAAACTTTTCCAAGCCTGGTTACCCAAGATTTTTATTTCATATTTCTGTAGATTAAAAAAAAAAAGATGAAACTTTTGGTGATCGCCTTTTACCCTTACCTTCATAAGGTAAAAAAAATACACCGGCTTACGGGTCGCTTTGAATGTTGTTTATAATGACGGCCGATACTCACCCGTGGGTTAATCTGTTAATTAACACACCCGTTGTAAAACTACCTCTGCAACATGATTAAGTTATGCGCTAGATGCTATTGTCTGAAGTTCGGTATACATGTGAGGTTGACTTGCCGACTTGCTACGTTAGAAATGTCGCGAGGAATATTGATTGGTCAGGCATGTATATACATTTTGAAATGCTTTGTTTGTTTCCTGAAAAACGCAAACCATGGCACTACTTTGAAACTGATTAAAACACATATATATGCAATCAATCTTGGGATTCAGAAACCGAGCAAAATTGTAATATTTTCAAATGTTCAAATATATGGAAATTGAGTAGAGCTCATAATTAATAGGCACTTTCTAATTTTTTCCGGTCGATTACTTCTTGTTTCAAATCATTTATAGCTCAAGACGTGATGTGCCTTGTCTATAAACTGACCCAGCTAATGGATTTGCATTTAAATCTTGAATCGACAGTGGACCTTTTATTAATGTATGCACACGCATATCTTATCATAATATGTTAATCACATGTATACATGTTTACAAGGTTATCACTGAGGGCAAAGCAAAAGGTCTGTAGTCTAGCTCTGTTCTCACCGCATTGTTGGTACATGTGTTTACCGTCCGCCATGAGTGCGGGAGGTTGCGTGTTCGATAACCGGTCGGGTCATACAAATACTTTAAAATGGTAGTAATGGATGTTCTCTTTGGCAGTCATCGTTGCGGTGTTATCATTACTGGCTGGTGTCATGCTTAATTAACAAGAAATACTGGTAACTTACCCAGGAAACGCCGTGATATAACTAAACGGATGTTGAAAGCGGCGTAAAACGACAAACAATCAATTAATCAATCAATTTGTCTACATAACTGTCTAATGAATGTAACTGGTTTTAAATGTTCGATACACTTATATCGAAGTATTCTTGTTTATGATATCAAATAAGTATATCGAGTTTGTTTTGCAACATGATGAAGCTCTTTTGAAAGAAGATATGAAAAGAGCTATACATGTACTTCTGTTGCAAAATGTTGACTATAAAACTGTTGTATTTGAGAACGAGATGATCACATTAATAACGGTGTACATGCGTGTGTCTGTTATGCGTGTATTTGTAGTTATGTATACAGTGTCTACACCTAGCTGCATGCGTACACGTAACGTGCACGAACAGTTTGAGAGTGTGGACGGGTGTGTCATACATTCTACTATATTCAACTTTCTTAAATATTGATAATTTAATTTATAAAGATTGTCTATACGTTTGCCTAGATGTTTTTCTACTGCTGTAGAGTTGCTGTATGTAATACATGGCTTAATGAGTCTAGATTTAGGGTCTTGTTGTCACACTTTATTGGTATCACACAAAAGGGCATCGGAGAGAAACAAGGTCCCTCTTAATGTAATCTGACAGTGAAGAAAGTAAAATCACATGTTTATCTGAGTCTTGACAGTACAGAAAAAAATCAACAAGTCCGCTAATCGCCTGACGTTGCTCAAGTAAATATGCTGTACATTTTGAATCACCCTTGTTTAATGAACTATAATGCTACGGTGGTAATATTAATACCGTATAAACGTGCTGCAGTAAGTCAGCTTTAATAAGTCCTATTTCAAATACAGACAGAAACATGACGTATACAGAGAAGGATCAGATACGAAAATACTCAACGAAAATAGTGTATGACACGGTAGTATTTACAACATCTGAAAGGAACTCTGCTGCACCTGTCCGTGGCAATACCGACACAGATGATTCGTATAGTAAACAAACACATATTGTTCAAAGCGATCGGATTGTGGGATCAATAACCAACGAATTATCGACACAATGGAAGATCATATTAGTAATAGTATCTGTTTATACCGGAATATTCTCTGTCGGATTTGGGTACAGTTTGGGTGTGCTTTACGCCGAATTGGTGCGTGTTTTTAATGTGAGCCGGGCAAGTGTTGCTTTGATTCAAAGTCTACATATGGGATTCTGTCTTGGGTCGGCTGTACTATGGAACTACCCCTTTACACGGTTTGGACCGGGCCCATGTATACTTGTGGGCAGCTTCGTATTTAGTCTTTCTATTCTTATTAGCGCATTTTCCGTCAACATCGAAATGTTTATATGCTTCATTGGCGTCACGGCAGGAATATCTGGATCAGTTCTCAATCTTGGTCCGTATCTCATAATGGGTAAACTATTCAAAAAGCAGCGGAACTCTGTGTTGGCCTTACTGACATGTGGAGGAAGTATCGGCCAGATTTTGCTCACGTATTCCATGGAAAAGCTGATATCCGAATACAGCTGGAGTGGAGCCCTTCTTATTGTGAGTGGCCTAGCACTGAACACATTCCCTTGCTGTTTGCTTATTTATGTCAAGACTCGATCAATGACTGGTTTTGAAAGAAATACCAACGAAAATAAACTTTTCAAACCATTTCTGTTTAAAAACTGGCGATTCGTTGTGCTACTTGTTACCTCCTTTGTGTTTTCAGCCTCTGTCATGGCCGAGAGTAAATTTCTTGTCGATCTCACAGTACTTAAAGGATTTGATCTTGAAACCGGATCACTATTTGCGTCGCTGATTGGTGTGACAAATCTCATAGCAAGAGGTATCGGGGCAGGCATCAACGCCTTTGACCGTGGCCGGAGTATTCTGTATCTATCCTTTTTCGTACTAATGGCCGGCGGCGCTCATATGGTTATCATATTGAGTGGGGACTATTATGGGTTATTGTTTGGAGCACTGCTAAGCGGACTAGCACTCGGACTAAGCGTTTCCCAGCTTGTGATCATCATGCTGGATATTTTTCCACTAGAACATTTTCCTGCGGCCATTGTTATGTGGAACCTTATTGGTGGTGTCGGGAATGCCTTTGGTGGTTACATTGGGGGTATAATACCAGATCTGACAGGTGGTTATGATTTAGTTTTTCAAGTCTCCACAGCAGGCTGTGTGTTCGACACACTAGTGTTTCTTCTAGTTTATCTGTCCTTATATATCGAGCGAAGACAAAAAGGATACACTAAATTATGAAAAAGTGTGGTGTTTTTCCAGGAAATTGTAAAGCTTGCGTTTGTTCCGCGCCTAGTGATTCGAGGATCTTGCTGCATATTCTAACATAGAAAACTCAGATGAGCCTGTGTATCGAGGGCCTGGCGTGAAACGGTTGTAACTAAAAATCTATTTTGAAAACCTTGGTTTAGGGGCAAATTTTGACCCCTTTGTAAACAATGCAAATTTAGCTGCCATTGCTCAGGACGAGCAATGACACCTAAATTTCCATTTTTACAAAGAAAAATGATTTAACGCTTATAAAGACTTTATGGCAAGGTGATTAACCCCAAGGTAAAAAAATACCAATTTTAGTTACAACCTTTTCGATGCACAGGGCCCATGAATGTTCGCATAATTGTTATATATCGTTTGTAGCTTTTATAAAATAGTTACAGGTGAAGCCCTGCTTGTTTAACGCCAATCCATTTTAATCGGGCTCTTTGCTAAAAGGAAAATAAATTATCTGATACATGTAATTGTGACGGAATTCAATATGATATTGGCCTGATGTCGGCTTAACAATTGTAAACAAATATTCATATGCACTTTAAATTGTTCGGTGTGTATGCTTCTGAATTAATATTGAATTCTGAATAAATACACTAGGAAACAGAAAACTGCTTAATATGAATGCTTTTGATTTGATTGTAAAATTGTATTTATTTCACCCATTGAACGAAAGTCTTCTTCCGTGTGATATTCCTAAACAGCGGAATGATTGTAAATAACTGAGAATTATTGGGCCCAAAGGACACAGAGAAGTAAATACTACGACAGTGTATTGTTGATTCATTATTCCTATTGACTGGCGATAGAAAGGTGAACGCGTTTTAAAATTCAGTTTAAGCGGATTTCTTATATATCTTCTGTTAATCGTTTTTAACGCGTAGTCCACATTGCCACCTGGGATACGCTTTATATTACTAAGGCCTTCTTTTTCTCCAAAACTTTGAAAGAAATGTCTATGATACTTTTAATACTTATCTTTGTCATACGGTTATGGTGAACTGCAAGGGTATTAACTCCATGCATTTTGTAATGTAATTTAATGTAATGAGATGTACTTCAATTATAGACACCAATTGCTCTTATTGCTTTTAGCTTGTATACGCCAATTATTTGATAGTGTAAACTATATCATGTACAAGTATAAGACAGGTACATATGCATTCAAGAGATATACTAAGTTATAAGGGATTTCGGGTGCGATACCCTAGCTCTTTTTGAAAATATATATCGAATCTTTAAAGTTCTCAGTGCAAAGAACTAATACACGCGAGGTACGCGAGGTACTTTTTCCTGGCAAGGATCAGTACTTGACATCTGTTTGGCTTAAAGACACATTAAAGCACATCCGAAAAATCCAGAACCCGGACCGGGACTTGAACCACAGACGTCTGAAATGTGTATCCATCTTGTTAACAACTAGACCACCGGACCACTCACTATTTTGCTTACATTTGGGTCCACGTTTGACTTACACTTTTGATTAAGTATTACATGTAGGTGTTATTCACTTGTGTCTATATCTGTGCCACGACCTTGAAACTTTGAACAATTACTTATCATATTAAGGCAATGATATGAACATCTGAAACAGTCACAACACGGCCGTGTATATTGCCGTTTATAGTAGACCCCTAAGTGATCATTTAGCAGAGCATGGAAACACTAATCAAGATAAAGGTATGAGTGTTTTTATCTTGACCTTCATACGAGCTGTTTTCTAACGAAGTACGTATACGAACAATACCAGTTGTAGCATGAGTACAATGCTTAACATGGTTTCATTTTAAACTTATTTATTTTACATCGATTGTGAAACAAGCATTTAGCTTAGATTAATCACTCTCGATGTCTGCTTCCTGGAGACTTAACAAGTACTCGCGCCGTTTGTGTGAACAATCCTTAAGTCAGGACCCGCTCATCATGGGACTCGAACCAGGGACATTTGATAAGAGAGGCCGACGCTCTACTTCTGCATCACTGTCTTCCACGAACATGGTAACAGCCCATGCGGAAGAATGATGCCGAAAGGGACGAATAGTCTAATGCATATCAATAACTTGTCGATGTTGTGCTTAAGGTAAACAAAACCAATGTCTTTGGCGATTTCTGTTTTAAGTCGGTATTACAGTATATATATAGGACGGCGATATTTGTTCCAAGCCGTTAGAGGTCGGTATTGTTTGAATAGTGTCCGTTTATTTGCCATGACGAATAGGGTTGTTTAACCTTTATCAGCGCATGATTTCTTAAAGTAGACTCCTCATTGATAAAGTTCGGGCGAACTGATTGATAGTTCATGTAACATGGGTTTTGAAATATTTTGATAATTCAGGGACACTGTAATATAATGTCTCTGGATGATGTAAAGGCATACAATGCTGACAGCTCGTTAGCTTATTTCGGCTGAGACATCTCGTCACGTTCTGACTCACTTTCCTAAGTATGCATTGTTTGTAAAAACCTCAATATTGCAGTTTAAAGATCTAAGAACGATAAAATGCACATGTACTTCCACCTTAACTATCGTGTTTAAATCTGAACTCAGATAAGTTCAACTATTTGATTTTAATTTTACTTTTATATACTTGCGACCTTTGAACATTTTCAGCTGTCCTTTTAAAAGTATTATTTGAGATGAATCAGACTATGATAACCATATTTTTGATTATTAGTATCACATTTCGGTAAATACATCGTTAAAAACACATTCTCATAGTTTCTTGGTACTAAGTACACGACAATGAGCCGTTCAACGAGAACACCAATATCATTGCCTCTGCGTAATGTATCGACCAGATCAGCCTGCTCAGTCCGCACATGCTTATCCGGGCCCATACATTCCGTCTTAGTGGGATAGAGGTATAGATGAATGATTCCTGAAACAGAAAATCCACAAGAGGCGAATATTGTCTGTCCGAGTTAGCATGCGCGGCGTGCTATGTCTGATAATTATTTTGTTGAAGTGGAAAGTGTTTATAATAAAGTTGAATACCGTTTGCCTGATTTGTGAAAAAAAAACATTGTTTACTTTTAGCTTTATTGACAGCTTAGGAGCCATTTTCAGAACAACATGCATTTTCTTAAATTGCAAGTAAAATTCACTGCGGAATAAGGGTGACCTTTGATTTGACGTCATAGCTTACAAAAAAAAGGTAGGATGTATGAGTGTTGTGCTCTTAAGGTGGTTTTTATGATGAACTTTAATTGAATATAGGTTTGTGGCTTCTATTGAATATTGGGAAAGAGCCATAGCCCAAAACGCTATACTGGTCGCCTATGGAAAATAAATTGCTTCCCTCTGACCTACGCTGACGTGAGAACGTGATATTGTGGGTTCAATAAACGTCCTTATCATTCATTAATCCCTAAGTTCAACATGATAGTAATGGCTTTTTTCATTGGCGTTCCATAATACAAAATTATCAAAACCAAACTTTAACGGTATACAGGCTTATTCCGAATATCTGACGATATTTCGTTAAACAAATAGTTTATGTTAAAATAAAACCAATCATTCAACATGTTCGGTAATAATACAGTTTATTATCTGTATATGGCAAAAGCACTATGAATGTAAAGGTTCGAGCCCGAGTTCGACATTGCGATTTTATGCCGAAGACTCCGCGCAGACTGATCTGGGCCGACACATTCCATATCAGGAGGATAGAGGTATATTGTAATGATTCCTGAAACAGATAATCCACAGGGGGCGAAACGTGTCTGTCCGGGTAAGCCTCTGCAGCATGCTTAGGCTGATCCAGGTCGATACTTTAATTAAACGCAGAGACCACACTGTTGGTTCTCTCGCGGGACGGCTCAATTATTATAGTCAAAGTTATAAACTTTTCAAAAGTTGTCTTACAATATTTGAATTTCATTTCTGAGCTAATATTAGAGAAATAACTTCACTTTCCAGTACCACAGACATCTAACTATAGATCGTTTATGCTTCATATTTACATGGTAGACATACTCAGTAAACCAAGTTTTGTACATTCTTATGACTAAAGTGACAGTTTTTCAACGTTTACTGTCAAAATAGATTTTAAGCTACTTATAACTTACTTTGTTGTCACTATTAGCAATATTCGCAGAAGTTTCAACATCTCAAAATAGTGATTACCATCTGGAGTTGAGCACCTTTAACACAGATCAGTTTTCAGTAATTAGATCATACTACCTGTTGAAATGTTTGTCAGAACTCTTTTTTCAGCATTGGACATACTCGCCGGGATCACTGTTCTTAATGTGGTTATATGTATTTAAACAGGCTCTCTTACCATAAACGACAACACTTTGATCAACATTAAGAACGATAAGAAATACTTTTCAATACAGTCGGTATTTGGCGAATGTTGAGATCTGCCCTGTTCGCTATCGTAGAAACATCATTGAAGCACATTAATAGTATAGATAGATCATTATATGAGCCGTCCCGCGAGAAAACAAACATTATGGCCTCTGCGTAATGTATCGACCAAGATCAGCCTGCGCAGTCCGCGTAGACTGATCTGGGCCAACACATCACGTGTCAGGGGTAAAAGGATATAGAGTAATGATTCCTGAAACAGAAAGTCCGATATTTTACGCCGAGTCGACAACGTTGGTTTTCTCGCAGGACGGCTCATATCTATATAAAAAGAATCGTGGAGGAGGAAATGTAATGAAGACTATTGTTGAAGTCGGATTATTGTAACATATAACGATTAATCGTAACATTTGTTCTGCTTCGTGTTTTATTTGCATGCAAAATTTGTTTACAAATATGATGAATAAGTAAATAAAAAAGTTCTAAGAATAACTTGACGAACAATTTTCGCAAAATGTATACATGAAATATATTTATGTCATCAAGTTAGTCCATACTATTATACTTATGATATTATAAACAAAGTATGGGTATTCAAGAGCTCTTATTAACATGTACACAAACAATTATTGAACTGAGAAGTAATATGTAAACTATCTATATGTATATATCTCCTTGACGCAAATTGCGGCAATGTATTCGACTCTATTCTTCAACTATAGTTTAGTTTAAACTTATTTATTTATCATCGATTGCGAAACAAGCCTTGCTTAGATTAATCACGCTCGATGTCTGCTTCCTGGAGATTTAACCAGTACTCGCCCCGTTTGTGTGGAGAAATCCCAAAGTCAGGACCCGCTCATCACGGAACTCGAACCAAGGACCTTCGATACGAGAGGCCGACGCTCTACTTCTGCACCACTGTCTCCCACACAAGTATACGGTTAAGTTATGGAGATGTTCCACACTTAAGTCTTTCATGTTTTCTTTGTTGCCTTTGACAGATAGGATAGATGCGCGCCGTGTTAACATTTTATACGACTTTTGACATTTCAGTTCCTGGTTGAGACTGACTAGTTGATGGGGTTTGTGACGTCTGACGCTGCGTTGACGGTTTCCCACGCCAGCAAAATAGTACATTCTTCATCTCGCTCCTAAATCGCCTGTTAAACGACGTGTAAATAACAAAATTTGCATTAAATGATAATACCATTGTAATTTCATAAATAACATGGATTGCTCTATTCATCTCAAAACTATAATTGTCACGGTTTTCGACAACTGCAATATAGAATAGAAAAATTCCATAGGGTACCTCCGTGACTAGAAACACAATTACTATTGCCAAAACAATTATGGTTACTTGACGGTTTTCATTATCGCTTACTTCAGATCCATGTTGAAATTTCTTCACGGACTTAGTTCGTCTAGCTTGAAAGGACGATTTCAAAAGTTTTCGAACCATTAGTGCAGTTGTTACAGTGAGAACTATACAAGGAATAAAGTGCCTAAACACTAGAGTTACCCACAACTGAATACAAGTCCCATCAGAACAGTCATCGTCGCTCGTCCACGTGCAGAGCCCGTGTTTGGTCTTGTCGTTGAATATATGAAATCCATGCAGGGCTAGAGCTAGGAGAAGTATTAATACAAACACTACGACTATTCTTTTCTTTGAAAACCATGTCCGAGCACTGAACGGCATCCACACTGACAGACACCTTTGGATGCCTAGAAAGACTGTCAGCCATATTGATATTGTGTGGAACAGTTTGGACAAGACGAATTTAGAAATCATAAACGCTTTGCATAATAGTTCACTTAGTAGATAGGCATCCATTGGAGGAAGTGTTACATAATCGTAACCTGGCGTGGTCGTTTCATTGCTGGTTAAGTCTGCATAATACGAATAGTCCGACATAGTTTCTACCTCATAAAATGAACCATTATTATTCACATCCATATAAGCCTCATCGTAAACATGATCTTCCGCTCTTGATAGCCGTTGGTACACCATTATATACGTTGGTAGTGTCACTGATCCCGTTAATATATCAGACATGGCTAAAGCACAAAATATGTAGCTTGTAACACTTCGTAACTTCTTCCTCATGAGGGTAAGAATAAATAAAGTGCTTAGTACGACGGATATCACCACCAGAATCTCCCAAATGAACAGATATATCGGGTGTTCGAAATCAAACGATGCATAGATATACTCAGTATAGTCAATATCGGCATATTGATCGTAATAGTCTTCCTTCACATCATACAAGGGTGAACTTGTCGTGTTATTCATTGTGTAAGTTAGTAGATACGTTCCACACTAGTTCATAAATTATACAAGGGTGTACTCGTCGTTTTATTCATTGTGTAAGTTAGTAGATACGTTCCACATTAGTTCATGAATTATACAAGGTTGTACTCGTCGTTTTATTCATTGTGTAAGTTAGTAGATACGTTCCACAATAGATCTTGAATTATACACACATGTAAACCTGTAACTTTCACTGTTTAAATGATGTTGTTTAATTTTGTCAAAATTAGATTAGGTTATAGGAAACAAACGATGCAGTTAGTACTGTGAATTCATAACCTGAAGATATCGCTGGGGACAGAGACGTCCCAGAACTCACGCCGCCACGCAACTTGAACCACTGTGACCACGCGTATTATGTCGCATTGTCTGAAAATAGGTAAAGACAGAAGCATACACTCGAAGAATGCAATTTGAAATAATTGCAAGCAATTCATAGTGAAAGGCGGAAATATATAGATATAATATAGCCTTCACATAAGGTAAACAAAACAGCGGGAGCCGTGGGTTCGAACCCCGGCCGGGACATACCAAATACTTGTTGTAATAGCTGCCCTTGGCGATCATGGTTGCGAGGTTAGCATTACGACTGACTAGTGTCAGGATAATTGGACCAGTCAAACCGGGCGTGATTCTGTTACAGTCGTGAGCCCCAACTATTGACGTTCATTTATGTAACTCACCCAGGAAACGTCATGATATACCTGCAAATGTGTTGAAAGCGTCGTTAAACACCACTCAATCAATCGAGTAAAGGTTTACCGCAAGCAGCTACTCAGAGAAGTTATTCGTGATACTTTCAACTGTATTCTACTGTTAATATGTATATATGGGAGAAGAGGGCTTACAATACATCTTTATGTTTGAATAAACCTATAGGTAATGTAGATATAAATAAATTTACCTCTTGGTCTTCCAAATACTTCAAGTAACTGTAGATGAGATCTGCCGTTTCTGTGAATATAATGAGAAACAGCCCAAATGTTTGCGTTATTTTGATATTTTACCCTCAGCTAAACAATTAACCACATATGAATGTCCATATGTTTTCAATGTAACATAACTTACTGTTTTTGTTCATTTCTGGAATAGAAACAATAGAGCCGTCCGGCGAGAAAACCATCATTAGGGCCTCTGCGTAATGTATCGATCCAGATCGACCTGTGTAGTTTGCGCAGACTGATCAGGACTGATACCTTTCGTCTCAGCGGGAAAGAGGTAAAACGCTATGATTCCTGACAGAAAATCCACAGGAGGCGAAAAGTGTCTATTCGGGTAAGCCTGCGCGGCATGCTTATGTTGATCCGGGTCGATACTCTACGCAGAATTCAACTGCGGGATGTCTCAAATGAAAGTATTGCCTTGAGTACTTGAGACGTAAATACAGGTCCTGATATAAATGCCTGCATATCATGTTTTTATTTTTAGTAAATTAATAATTTCATCGCGTAGCTATTTATTCAGTATGTATTATACAACATGTATGCCATTTTACGAACGATATAGCAACAGACGATTGTTGACGCACTAGCAGCAGACGGCTTTTAAAAACATGGTGGCCAAAGGTGAAATTTCTCATCATGAGCAATTTCTCTTTTGATCACAAGGTTTTCATTTTTATTTAAAAAAAAAGCTGTATTTTATGGAAAATCTTCAGGTTTTGTGATAACGTTTTCAAAATCGTCTGCTGCAGATTTGTTATATGTGGAAAAGGGTTAAACATAAATAATGGTTGATGTGATAAAATGAGCATTTTTAGCTGTGTACGTTACTGGTACCAGGGATGAGTTATCTCATTGATATGAAGAGATCCATAACGTGTTAGATAAGCAGCTCACTGAGTGTAGATACTTTGGCTATCAATTACTTCAAAATAGGTTTATCTTTTACCTTTCCTTTCTTATATATTATTATTTCAGCCGTCCCACGAGAAAAACAACAGTGTGGTTGGTCTCAGTGTAAAGTATCGACCCCGATCAGCCTCAGCATGCCGCACAGGCTAGCCCTGACCGACACGTTTGCCTCCTGTGGATTTTCTGTTTCAGGAATCATAACTCTATAGCCCTCTACGGAATGTGTTTACCCGGATTAGCCTACGCGGACTACGAAGGCTGATCTTGGTCGATACATGACGCAGAAACCATATTGTTGGTTTTCTCGTGGAACGGCTCATATATAAGAGAGATCATGTCCGCACTACGATCTATCTTTGAAGCGTGAGACCATAGGAGGATTAAGCTTGTCTTCTTACCACCAATATCTCTCTTCATACTCATCTGCTCCCCATCTTCTGGGTATTCAAGATAATTCTCTCACTGCGACAATTCTTTTCAGTACCA
This sequence comes from Clinocardium nuttallii, assembly GCA_031471495.1. Classification (NCBI taxonomy): domain Eukaryota; kingdom Metazoa; phylum Mollusca; class Bivalvia; order Cardiida; family Cardiidae; genus Clinocardium; species Clinocardium nuttallii. The sequence goes on from JAUELF010002104.1 coordinate 12,615, forward strand.
ACTACTTAGAGTTTGAGGGTCATATAGGGATTCTGAGACTTGAAATACTCTTTTAATCGAGAGTTCTCAAAATAACCTTTAAAAATATTAATATTGGTATCCCGCCTCGTGTAATCAGGGATAACTGGGCTTATCATTACGATGTATGAGCTGGTGTATGGGTATGTCTATCAGCAATACAGGTAAGTTATCAAAGAAACGCCGTGCTACTATTGAAATCAGCTTCATGCTGCGAATTACAGTGTGCTTAACTCTTTCAGCGCCGAATTGTTTAAAGTAGACTCTTCCATGTTACAAATCGAGCGTCCCCATTTATCATGTAGTAAGAGATTTAGGATATTTTGATAACTAAAACGCAAACAATGCGGATTTCGGGTGAGATAAAGCTGAGTCGCTTGAATCTGTATTGTTTGAAAAAAATCTCAAGTTTGCCAACGGCGGTTTAAGAGTTAAAACAGATGTTTTACCTGTTATATATTTACATTCTCTCCGCGGGATATGAATGGTAACAGAACATGACTCATATCTACGCTTATTGATGAAAGTAACTTCGGAACCGCATCTGAGTTAACATTCTGAAGAATAAATATTATATCTGTTGCACCTTTTCAAAGCTTTAGCGTTAACATTTTTTTTTTACTTGAACAAGTACTTGAGTATGGCACATTTGCGCCTGCTTTTTTCAAACTCATAATCAGAAATGTATAGTTATTGTTTTTCCTGTTTTTATTTCGATTCGACACATCGTTCCAACAGATGCATCCGAGGATAGATTGTCAAATTTACGGAAATACCCGAGTCTGGTTATTTTCTTATTGACTGAATTTTCTTCCAGCATATACATCAGACGACAGAATGACCCGAGAAATTCTATTGTTGTAATTGTAAATATTATTTATATATCCCCTGAACGGGGATCTTCTAATTTACAGAATTACCCGATATTCCCCATTGTTGTAACTTATTCATATTCGTACATGTATCCCTATATCAGATACATCTGAACATACATCTTCTAATTCACGGAATTATTCGGGGATGTCCGTTTGTTGTTTACTTATTTATCTTTAAACTTCATCAGATTCACGTGTCCCTGGAGCAGACGACTTTGAAAACATGCAGGCAAACATATGGTAAATATATATAAATGAAAATACATTTATTGTATAAGAATGAAACCATTTCTTGCAAAGAGAAATGTTGCTTTAAATAAGCAATTTATTCCTTTTTTAGGCGATAGACGTCTAGTTTAAACTTATTTATTTTACATCGATTGCGAAACAAGCCGTTGTCTTAGATTAATCACTCTCGATGTCTGCTTCCTGGAGACTTAACCTGTACTCGCGCCATTTGTGTGGAAAAGCCCAAAGTCAGAACCCGCTCATCACGGGACTCGAACCAGGGACCTTTGATACGAGAGGCCGCCGCTCTACCTCTGCACCACTGTCTTCCAGATAGACGTCTAACCACAGTGTTAACCTAGATGCTAAACAAATGATCTAGAGTGTAGACTGCTAATTGTTTTCAATAAGAAATACATTTCAGTGAAAAATAAATCAGTGAAAAATAAATCAGTGAAAAATAAATCAGTGAAAACGTATGAAATATAATATTTAAAAGCAAACCATTTTTGTTCCTATGTCTGTCTGTCTATTTGATGTTAAAGTTGTGTGCGTATGTGGGAAAGGGTTACAGAAATCGACGCGTTAAGCCAAGTGTAATGCTTTACATCATTTTCGACAATTACTAAATTATTTATAAACATACTTTTTCTATGGTGATGCATGCTTTTTTCACATAATTACTTAAACTCTTTCCCCACTAACAGCGAATATGCAGCAGACGACTGAAAAGATAGTGAGGAAAACCTGAACACTCTCAATAAAAGATTTCTTAAATGTTAAATAAAGTTGAAAACATTGTGGCCCAAGGAGAAATTGCTCATCATGTGCAATTTTACCTTTGGTCACAATGTTTTCAAATAGTCGACTGCTGCAGATGCGTCAACATGCGTATGTAGGTGGAAAAGGGTTAAACTATTGCACACATGAACACGCATGTTGACGCATTTGCAGCAATCGGCTTTTGAAAACATTTTTGCAATAGGAAAAAAATACATATTCAACTATGTTTGAAAACTAATCTTGCATTTACCCCTTTCCCTCATACGACAATTCTGCAGCAGACGACTTTGAACGTATTCTGATAATACATAGAAAATCTCAATAATTGAATAATTGAATGACAAAAAGTGGAAAACATTGTGGCAAAAGGAGAAGTTGCACGTTTTGTGTAATTTCTTCTTTTGTCACTATGTTTTCAAAAAGCCGTCTGCTGCAGAGGCCTCAGAAAGAGTCTATATAAGGAAAATGGTTAATATATATTATTTTATATCTTGGCCTAGACGTTTTCAAAAATGTTTTTTGTAAATGTTTTGTATGTGAGGAATGTTCATTGTAATCAACTTTTTATTCATAAACAACGTATTTGAATGATAACTAAGTGAATCATAAGTCATAATACATGAACAAAATGTTATAATGTTCCGGGAACATATAATTTCCGTATAAATCAAATGAGTCGTTCCACGAGAAAACTATCATTACAGACTCTGCATATCGTATCGACCCAAATCAGCCTGCGTAATCCGCACAGGCATATCCGGGCCGACACATCCCATATTAGGGGGATAGAGGTATAGAGTAATGGTTCCTGAAACAGAAAATCCACAGGAGGGGAACATTGTCCGTCAGTGTTAGCCTGTGCGGCATGCTAAGGCTGATCATGGTCTATACTTTACGCAGAGTCCACAATGTTGACTTTCTCGTTGAACGGCTCACCCGATACAACTAGTGTATGCCTTTACTACAGTGGCTTCAACTCATTTCAATACCTAAACCTAATTTCATGAGATTTAAAATATTTTGCTTAAAATATTTTCAAAATCGTTTGTATTAAAGTGTTGTATTCGTGAATGGGTTTATGCTGTTCCGGAGTTTCGAATGTATCGGAAGTCGAACATGACTACACATTCTATAACAAGTATCGGACCCTTACCGCATAACATACATTCGTTACGTTAGTGTTTGCCATCAAGTGTGGTAATTTACAATTTACAAGTTTGAAATAGGTATGTGTAAGAGGCCGTGTAACAGGAAAGGCGTCCTTCGGATTTTTAGCATAAATGATTAATTGATTGTTTGTTGGGTGTTTAACGCCGGATTCAACAATTTTCAGTTATGTCGCGGCGTTTCCTGGGGTATTAACATTGATGAAATATCAGATTAAAATCATACTCCAGCACATTTCCACCAACCTTAAGATCACCATGCAAACACTCTGCGTCATTTATCTATTTAAGGCATAAGCAACCTATAACTCTGCCCCACATGTAGACGCATTTTAACGCATCTACAGCAGATGACTTCAGGTCAAACTTAAGACCGAGGAGAAGTTTCCCTGTTCAATAGTAACGCTGTTATTTAACGCTTTCTTACACACAACAAATATGCAGCAGACGACTTCGAAATTTGCCTGTGAAGTTGGAAACTGCCTATAACTTGAATATAGTTGAGAACTTGGTGACAAAAGGAGAAATTGCTTTTCAAAAAGCCATCTGCTGCAGAGGCATCAAAAAGCGTCTATATTACGAGGGAAGGAGTTAAGATAGTTTCAATAATTTAGCCTAGACGTTTAAAATTCATTCAATGATTGCCAAAATCTATTGCGAGTAGCGGAATTCGTCCCCCCACCCACCCCATTGAAGGGAATCCGCTGAAATCGAGTGCCGGAGGTTAGCATCGGGTATTCGCCATTGGGCAATGCACATTTCCTAGCCTTGAACTGTGTGAACTGTCACGCTGATATAACTGAAATACTGTTGAAAACAGTAAACCCCAAACAAATCCAACAATTGAACCAACATAGATTATGTGTTAAAGGAAGCAAGTGGCCTTGAAATAATTCATATATCCGATATGCAAATTAGATTCAATATTTTAGCCAATCAAATGAATATATGTGTTAAATGATTAAATATATGCCCGGTGAACTCGATTACCCAACGCGGTAAAGCATCACATACATTAAACATGCATGAGAACCGGGTAGTTTGAAACGATTAATTGTTGGTTTGTTTGTGATGCATGAGAACCGGGTAGTTTGAAACGATTAATTGTTGGTTGTTTGTGATGCATGAGAACCGGATAGTTTGAAAGGATTAATTGTTGGTTTGTTTGTGATGCATGAGCTGAACCGGGTAGTTTGAAACGATTAATTGTTGGTTTGCTTGTGATGCATCAGAACTGGGTAGTTTTGAACGATTAATTGTTGGTTTGTTTGTGATGCATGAGAATCGGGTAAATTGAAACGATTAATTGTTTGTTTGTTTGTGATGCATGAGAACCGGGTAGCTTAAAACGATTAATTGCTGGTTTGTTTGTGATGTAAAAGCCACAACAGGCCACGTGACGCCCAACAGCCTAACATATTAGATAGGGCACCAGTTAACTTTACTTCAAACAACAGATTTAGCCCTTTGGATAACGCCTCCACGCCAGAACAGCCATCGGCAAGTGTTAAAAACAAAGCACGGTCTCCGCTTGAAGATCCGTTCTTTAAACGCCAGCGTGAGGAAACGGAACCCAAGACCATCGACGACGACGAGACCCTGGGCGCGCCTCAAGTCACCTTGCAGTCAGACGATGAACACGTGCCTATTGACGATCAATAGGCCAGACAGGGAGGTACACCAAATTGTAACTGTTGCTATCCGGTTACATTACCGGACCATATTTCGAACAATAGAAATCGTGTGAATAGTGACAATAAACGATGTAAAAACCTAAGAATGGTATCGCTAAATACTTGTGGTTTAAAATCAAGACAATTGTATCCAGATTTTTGTTCTTTTGTTAACAAATACGATATTATAGGTTTTCAAGAAACTAAATTGGACAGTTTAGATACAGTAACTTTTGATAATTTTAATTTGCATTTTAAACATAGAAAACAACTCATGAAAAGAAAATCAGGTGGTTTATGCTTAGCTGTCAAAAAAAATATTGATCGCTATATAACTGTTTTAGAAAGTAACAGTAAATTAGTACTTTGGTTTGTCGTATCGAAACTATTAACAAAATCCGAAGACATATTGTATGGTGTAGTATACTTGCCACCAGAAAATTCAGTCTTTGCTATTGACGACCCTTTTGCAGAAATTCAAAATGAATTGAATTCTTATACTGATAAATATTCATCCACATGCATTTTTGGTGACTGGAATTCCAGGACAAAAGACTTCCAGGACTATATAACTGCTGATTTCGAAATTTTACACGAAAATAATTTAGATGATTTATTTTACGAATTTGAAAACGAATTATCGAACTTCGACAATCCAAATGTACACAAAAATAGGAAAAATTGCGACTCATCAAGCAATAATTATGGTTATAAATTTATTGATTTTTTACAATGTAACAATATGTACATTTTAAACGGAAGAACAAATGGTGATTTATATGGTAAATCTACATGTAAAGGTGTCAGCACAGTTGACTATTTCATATGCTCGTCAAATGTATTTAAATGTATTAATTCTCTAGAAGTACTTGATCATTGTGATATGTTATCGGATGTTCACAGTCCAGTATTGTTAGAATTTAATTTTGATAATTATTTAAAACATGTTGATGCAGAATGTGAACCAAAGGTTAAATCATGGGAT
>JAUELF010002214.1:0-29581 GCA_031471495.1 Clinocardium nuttallii
ACAATAGGTCGCGAGCTCGGTCACAACGGCTCACCGGTCACATCGGTGACCAGAAAATGTTCACTGTGACCAGATCGAACAGTTCTCATCACCCATCTTGAGTGATGGCTTCTGTTTCCGCAATGCTTTACCAACAATAGTTAAAACTTGACTAGTGCAGCTAGCGACTAGGCGGGACGTATCAATACTACTCGTACATAATCAAGTAATTGTTTCTCCTCAGTATGGAACTGTAAGAACAAAGATATATTAATTATCAGTAGCAAATCCAGTATTCATTTTTATTTTCCCGGTTCTGTCTATTTGAAACCAGAAATTTATTTTGGAAACTATTCAAGAAAAACTAAATATTCAGCATCTAGACCAAAGTCAGTCACCAACCTCCGAGGCACATCACCTTAGGTAAAACAGTTGCCAACTTATTTACATCATCAGTAGAATGTATGTCATCACTACAACCGATGTCCATGTCTTTTTCATCATGATATTCTTAATAAACCGAGTATTAAGACTATTGTCAACAATTAGTTCGAACACATTCTGATCCCTTCAACATCTTTGATTTTGTCAATACTGTTTTGTTTTCTACAACTCATGCAGCTAAATTAGCTATCGGCCTAGCTATTTAAAAAGAAATAATCTGGATTGTAGACCAATCAAATGTTGTATTTAATAAATAATGTTGAAGAAATGAAGAAAATGAAACGTGCTGATTTGTTCATAGTTAAGTTGGCTATCCTACAATAGGCACTAACATGATGAAGTTTTAAAATGAAATATTCTGCATACTAACCTTTAATTGTTTTCATTAGGAAATAAATCTGAGTTAAAAATAATCAGTTATAACGCATGAAATATAATATTTAAAAGCCAAATATTAATTATATTTGAAACATGATAAGTTTTCAGTTATTTATCGTTTATTGAAACTGATACACCTCTTCGGAGACTTGCATAATCTCTAGTCATGTAACGTATTCTCGGCCTTGATAATCTATTCATAGAAACTGAATCTGGATGGAGATGGCCGATTTACCGTTAGTAAACCACTCGTTTAATTGTACATATATGGGGAATGTGAACTATCACCTTCGATGTTTCGTTGTTCGAAGATGCATCAGTTCTCCTGAATTAGTAAACCACTCGTTTAATTGTACATATATGGGGAATGTAAACTATCACCTTCGATGTTTCGTTGTTCGAATAAACGATCCGCAGATAAACGGGCTGTTATAAAGGAAGAAGGGACTTATGCCCGCCATGTTAAAAACAGGAATGGGCAATATCCCTTTGTGCATGTTTTAAGCGAATTGGCTAGTGTCCAGATGGGGGTTCTGTCCGGTTACTACTTGTCAGCTGTTAAACTCCCCCATTATAAGGTATGTGGAGTAATGGTGCAAGAAAGCTATGATAACATATGTTTCATGTAGGTGAAAGTGTCGCCGTAATACATCTTTAACTGATATAACTTTGAAAAAACAACTTAAATAGATAAGTCCATTAAACAGATTGTAGTGTAAGTTGACATTACTTTGGGATGCTGTACCTGTGTTTGATACCAGATGCATTGGTATAAGTTACATTGCCATTTATTAACTTACATATTCGTTTATTTGGGTTTTACTCAATTGTAAACATTATTTTTGTTATATCATGGCGACATTTCACTTATTTATGACACCTTGGTAAAATAGTAGTACTAGGATACGTAGTATATGTGCCTTACTCAAAGCACTCCACCATGAACTATTATCGAACCCGGTACGCCCGGTGTCAGTCATCCACGGCAATAACTCGGCCAATGTGGATGCCTGCACTATTCAACATTTACGATCAAACGTATAACGTATCTTAACATCAGTATAGGGTATATATATCGGTAGGTTATCCACAATGTAAAATGTATTTCCTAAATTTCGTGAAACAGCATCCAGAGACTGAACTGTTGGTACATGTATCTATTTCTTTAACAGTGCTTTTTCTGAAAGAGACGTCTCGCAATATTATGTCGTCACAACTTGCAGTCAACTATTTAAGGTCAAAACAAACAAAAACAATCGTGAAACGTTTCCTTTTCTTCTACAAGACAGAACACTTCTACATTTGATAAGGTTTAACGAGTTGCTCATCTAGACACGCCGATCTTACAGAAATTATATGAGTTTAGGTACCCATACTGTACTTGACGACAAAAAGATATTTGAGAACAATCCATATCAAAATGATGTTTTGCTATGGTGGATTTGTGTTTACATTTGTCGCTATTTAACTATAGATGTTTTGTCCACGTCATCTCCGGCAGTAATACATTAATTGTGAACAATACTTTTTCGGAAAATCAGTTTTAGATGGGTTTTCTATTTTGCTAGACAAATATAACTTCAAAAATAAGTATTCCTTGAGTAACCGCGTTCATAACAATATATTTTTATGATGTCTTTATTAAAAATGTTACTCAATGAATTTTCGAATCAGAATCGCAGCCTTGTCGGAAGTGACGCGGGCTGTTAATCCGAGAGTTTGAGATTGCTCGCCGGTTCAGTAAACATTCTTTTCGACGTTTAAAAAAAGGACCAATGCGATATGCGTCAGTACTCTTCCACCAGTTGGAAAAGCCGCCAGTTGCTTGGAAGGATTGTTGTGTGGAGTACTGTTGTCAGGAAGCCAGGAAATATGGATAGATGAAGTGGTTGCCGTAAAAAGACTAAAACTGGGTAGAAAACGGCGTTAAATCGCACTCAAATAAAACCATTTGGGAAAGATGTATCTACATGTGATGTAAATAGAGCATCAGAGTTATGATCACATAAGCCCATTTGTTTGACGGACGCTTGTTTTAAAACCGCATAAACCTTTAAGCACATATATTTATGAATCATACAGGACTACATTTTTTCAGCATATGGGTATCATATCATTTGTGACACGATTGACTCGTCAATGTCTTTTCCTTTTTTTCTGTTTTCTCTTTACCTTTTGTTTTGATTTATACCGAGCCAGACCTTGTTTGTAAATAGCAACTTATCCTCGTAGATTGTTTACCTCTGTGAAATAAAGAATAGCATATTATTTGTGTGTCTCGTATTGCACTTAGAAGTACCTTATAAAAAGGTCAACCAATACGCACATATACTGTTTTTCTTGAAACCATGATACAGGGGTCGTTCTGATGCCGCTCGACTAAGGATACGAACAACAGAACTACTACTCTTTAGATCAAAGGTTGGTGCTCTTTACACGACTTTTTACCGTTATTGTTTGTGTAGTCATGGCTGAAAAAAAGTTAAAAATTCAAAAAGATTATTATATTGCGTATTTGCAAATAAATCTTTAAATGTTTGTGAACAAAGATGAAATGCCATTTCTATATACATAGGTATTACATTTATATTGCGAAGATGATTGAAATGTTCATTTCGTGGTTTATATTTCACATTGCAGTTATTTCTAGTACATTATCGGATTGCCAGACGATTGCTATTGTTATCAAGTGCGGGAAGAACAGTAACTATGATCAGCAATTTTTCGCGCCATATGCTAGATACAATGCGATATTTCGCGAGGTTACGGAACTCGGTATGTATATGTTCTAAAAAAAAAGTTCTTTTCCGGATTTAATAAAGTACGTTGTAAAGGATCCCTATTTCAAAATCAGGAGTAAGTTTAAGATCAGGCACACGCATGCTAAAAAAGGTTTAGCACGAATAAGTCTATTTCATTAAGATGCAAAGGGTTTAAAATGTCATAGTGTTGGTAATAACAATTGAATTCATTAGCCATCTGTCTGACCTTGAAATGTGAAAAGGTTCATTAGGATAGTTCAATGATTCTCCTGACCGCTCAGCACTCCTAGTGTTTTGTAGCTTTGTATATATGTATTAGTTGGATAGTTCAATGATTCTCCTGACAGCTCAGCACTCCTAGTGTTTTGTAGCTTTGTATATATGTATTAGTTGGATAGTTCAGTCATTGACAGGCATTAGACTATTTTGTTTAATGCCCGGCAGCAAATAGCGCTCCTTTGCATACACAAATTAAACATAAGCAGTTATGCTGATAATTTGGTCGAATTATTTTCAAAGTAAATTTTATTTAAGTAAGATTTATAACTTAGTGTTTCATGAGTTCAGCTTATTTCAAAGTAGCTGATAATATGTGAATGAAATTGGTTAAACGAAAATGCTTAAATGTGTGCGAATATAATAAGTGCTGACATATGTATGTGTACTACATGCGTAGAGTAACAGAACTGAAGCAACTAAAATTCAAAAGACACTCTCTTATTATAAATGTTATAATCAATACGGGATACTAACATCATGTGTATTGTATCACTATCCTGACGTTATGTGTATTAACTTTTATGTTTGCAGAAATTATTGTTAGTTCAGGAGTTATCATTATTTCAATCTTTTTTTCCTTTTATGAATGGTCTGGGTGGATGTGAAATAAAGATTAGCATCTTATTTCTGTGCCGCGTATTTGCACTAAGAAGTACCTTATAAAATTGTCAGCAAAAACACACATATACGAGGGACGATCGGAACGTTTTGATTTTTAATGGTAAGTTGAAAACAGTGAATACAAAAACAACAGTGTATCTTTAATTTGTAATCTACAGAATGGTACAATGTTCACATAAATAACGCAATCTATACATTAACACCAATACATTGAAAACGATATCTACAAGGTCCCCGGCGAAGTAATGTCGTTTTCACGTAAACGTCTAAACAATGATGCTGTTTTTACGCAGCTCCTAATTTAACAAAGAATCGCCCGATGCATAGTACACATTTCGCACGTCTATTCATCCACTTTTCAAATGCAATTTTGTGTAAAAATCATGTTAGCAGTGGCTCAACCAATATAGCACAACTTTGAAATATCATTCACAGTAATTCGCCGATCTGTATTAAGTGCGTTCTTAACACATTTCTACATGTTCTACCGTCACTGAAACTTTCATTCCGTCTCTCCACAAGTGCCCTGCTTACAGATTCCTCGTTATAAGCCCTCTCCAAAAGCGCCTTTGTTTTCGGTGGCGTTTTCTCTAGGTTGACCAATTATTTTAATGCAAATATATTGTTCCTCTTTTGTTTGCGTCTGCATTATGCGCTCAGTATGTCTGATTTTCTAGGTGCGTGAATTTAAATTATTACTTCCGGAATACTTTCAGCAAATTATGTTTTACAACGTTTCCCGTTTTTATTATGATTTTGTGTTCAATATAGTGCAGTGTAATCGAGAAATTTAGATTTGCGCCGGGAGTTGTAGGGACTGACAGGCCTAACGCTATATGTATATATGTTTTTAAAAGTCTTGCACCTGTGCTTGACTATTATTATATGCCACAACCTCCTCTGATCAAGTGCCTTCGCATATATATATATATATAGATCGATACGGGTTAATCATAACGGACAGAAATCGGCCCTTAATATACACGAGAATGTTTATACCCTGTGAGTAAAACCGTTAGCGTTTCTCCGTTTAATATGGAGACTTAGCAGGTTTCATCCACTTATTGTTAGTCCTTCTAAACATGTTAATTTTGCCTAAAACAAGCTTTTTTTACAAAGCTAAATCCCAATGCTCGGCAGGTTTAAAATAATGCCAAGTTTGCGCTTTAACTCAAAATGGTATTGGCAGCAGCACATTGAATAAAAAGAAGGGGAAGATAAGCCTCTATCCGTTTGCATAATATGTATGTTAAACAAGAAATCATTTTACTTATCTGCCGCGCAATGATATATAAGTTCCGAAGAGAGAATTCGTTTGTAGTTGTTACACACTGTATCCAAAATATAGAACGTTGTCCTCAAAACAAGAATAAGATACAGAACTGAATTTGGAACAAACAATTATATAACGACGTAAGGCGACATCAATGTGAAACAGACACCACTTTAATTTAATTTGTTTATAGGTCATAACACCATTCGTTTATAAATCAGTCAATATCTAAAAGGAAAAATGGCATCTTTCTTCTGAAATACATTCCACTAGTATTTGATAATACTCTCGAATTATGTACGTCATGTAGTTTCTTGTACAATAATCCTGACAGTAAGAGTAACGACTAGGGCTATATACGCAGGGATCGTAAGTTCAAACACAGGCTTCTACAAAACTGACACTTTCGTGAAACAGTATTCAAACCGAACTGATTGTAGTTTTAAATAAATTATGTTTACGCCTTTGAAGAGGCTGTCTCACTATGTAAATCAATTGAAACGGTTTCAATAAATCTTTTAGGTCGAAATATAAACCAAAGTTCATGAAACGTTCCTTCCTTGTTTCTATTATACAAACGATTATAACAAACCTCTTCAGTTGACGAGGTTTAAGAACGACGAGAACCCATTTTAAAGAAATATCTAATTTCCTTGTAAAATGCAATTTCAGTCTATTTCGTTAAATGTTTTATTGCAAACCATGATGTGCATGACTTTAAAATGGTATTTGAGAACAACGCATATCGAAATGAGAATGATTTTCTATGAATTGTTCGATATAAGATATTCATATTTAGCCATGTTTTCTCAGAAAATCAGGTAAGCCCTTATGACGACATATAGCCCTGTGAGGTAAGCCCTTATGACGACATAGCCCTGTTAGGTAAGCCCTTATGACGACATAGCCGTGTGATTGTTTGGTGTTTTACACCCCTTTCATCAATTCTTCAGTTACATCAAGTCGTTTTCCGGATAAGTTACCAGTACTACTTGTCCATCCATGCCGACACTAGCTAATCATACTAACCCCGAAATCCTGAGCGCAATTGAGGGAAGCCCTTTCTTGTAAAAGTATTTGGTATGACCCGAACGGGGATCGAACCTGGGACATCCCCAAATCGAGGCAGACGCTCTACCCTACACCACCGAGGTGGTCACTTCGCATCAACTAACGCGGGAGTTTCAAAATCGGCGACTTGTCAATTAGAACAGTTGCTGTTGCAAACTTATCTGCTCTCTTCAAAGAGGCATAATGCCGGCATGTATTGTGACTTGTTCTGAAGAGATGTAGGGAAAGCACACATTGAAGGTCTTCAACTCTGTATCCTTTACCAGTAGTTTCGACACTATTTCAAGTTCATAACCAGCAGAGAAATGTGTTATTTGCATATCAGATCATGTAACGTCACAGAGTATCAAAACATGTACGAAACACATTAAGACTTTAAACAGCATACATAATAGTGTCATAAGAAAATAACGACTGCATTAAACACAATATGTATATACAACAATAAATATTTTGCAAAAAGTAATAACAGCATTTATGAGATTTCAAAGACTAGAGACTATATTAAAAAAGTGTACACAGCAAAACGAAAAGTATGCATATAATATTAATCATGTAACAAAACAAACACGAAGGTACACACTACAGTACAATGTATGCACTTTTATATATGAATAAGGAATCTACGTAACATAATATAGACACACATAAACATAACAGAGAATGTACGCGACACAAGTATTGCACATTACACAAACAACTGTCACATAACATAAAAATGTGTGAACATAGAATAAAGACAAAACTATATAGAATAATAACAATGTACAAGAGAAATTAAACACTGCACATACCAAACCAAATCGTTCATCCTACTATATTAAATTGCTCGTTGTTTCTGATACATAAAGGTGTGGCTCTACATGTATATATAAACAGTACAATGAACGAACAAGTCATTACATCGCTGCAGTGCCTTGTAAAGACTGTGAAATAGGAAAACTACGATTTAAAATACCATTGCACATTGTGAGTACAAAACGTTTATAATTTAAATACGTCGTTAAATAAAAAATAAATAATTGAAATAAAAACTTATTCCACTTCGACATGCAACATATGATGTTTTAAAACGTTATATCTACTTTTGGTTTTATTATATTCATAAGTTATAATTTCTATCGTAGCAATTGTATCCTTAGTTGTGCGTAAACGGTTTCAAAGTCGTCTGCTATACATATATTTGTTGAATACTAGTGAGGGTTAATCTATTTATTCCTTACCTTATAATACGTTGTAATTATAGTTGACACTTTCAGAAAAAAAAATTGTTGATGGTGTGCTGTGTCCTACATTCGGAATGATCGTCTTAATACCGAAAGGTTATCCTATCACTTTCACTGTTTTGCATACATTTTAATAATATCTTCTAAGAATTGTCTTGTAGAAGTGCATACATATAAATAAACTCGGCGTAATGCATATACAATTGTATACTTAACAACGGGTTATTGAATGTAGTTAACGCAGTACATGCCGTTGTCACAGTATATTAAATTATTTCCTATCGGACAGGTTTTTTTTAAGTTGTACAGTGTTATTAATAAAGTTGAATACACACTGATTTATTTGTAACGAAATCGTTGTTTGCTTTTAGCTATATACACAATAAGAGCCATATCAAGATCAACATGTACTTTCTGCAATTGGCAGTAAATTTCACTGCGGAATAAGGGTGAACTTTTATTTGGTGTCATATCTAAACAACGATGATCACCATGTGAGCTTTGTACGCTCTTCTTATAGTTTTAAGAATGAAATTTATTTTAAAAAAGATATCTTGGTTATTTGAATTATTTGGAAACATCAAGAGCCAAATACTACAACAAAAGTGGCATGTGGCTAAATGAATTTATTTGACCTGACAAAAAATAAATCAATTTAGCTAAAGTTTCATGAAAACATATGTGCATAATTGTCTGACAATGCAGAAGTAGATAACATCGTCGGGATGTGAAGTTTTCTGGCGGGGAAATATAATTAATGTATTAAATCAGTTTTCCTTTAATAACATTTCAGGTTCCGATGGAAAACAACGGCATCGACAGTGTACAGTCTTTGTACAATTCCACAATGACGACCGAAAACAACTACACATTTATGGAAGAGGACGATTCACTCGATTCGACATTCATAAAAATTGAGTTTTACTTGCTGCCTGTAATATGCAGCTTTGGTCTGATATGTAATACATTATCGACAGTCACATTCCTCAGGCAGCCATTAAGGAATGCGCCTTGTTCTTTGTATTTGGCCGTACGTGGGATCAGCGACAATGGATTTTTGTGCAGTTTATTGCTCGTATGGATTTCAATCGCCTTTGATTTACGACTAAGCCAGGTTAAAGGCATGTGTCAGTTTATAATCTTCATGACGTATATGTGTGGCTGTTTATCAGTGTGGTTATGCGTCTTTATAACCTTCGAAAATACGCTCATGATCTGCAACCCTTTTATCGCGAAGAAAATATGCGTCGCAAAAACATCGAAAATATGTATATGCACGTTGATTGTTATTGTCGTGGCCTGTTACAACACCTCTCTGTGGATTGTAAATAGTGACTGCTCATATAATCCAAAATATACGGCGTTGACACAGACCCTAGTCTACACAGACACCATATTCACACTTGTCTTACCGACCACTCTTATCTCAGTGCTACTTCTAGTGATATTGTATAAAATCATCTTCAAAAAGCATGAACGACAGAAAAACACAAGAGTCAATAATAAGAGTTATTTTAAATCCAAAGCAAGCATTCCAATTAAAAAGGTTACGAAAATGTTACTCGTGGTATCGCTCATATTTTTTATGCTCAACGTTCCAAGCCACGTGATCCGAATAAAACTTCTGATTGGTCGATTTTTTATAGGGCAAACTGGCGTCGATATCGTAGATAGAAACTTGCAGACCGTATTTCTGATGTTGTATTATTTGAGTTTTTCAGTGAATTTCGTTGTATATATAACATTTGGATCCAATTTTAGAAGAACATTTACAAAGCTGTTCATGAACTGTTTTCACCAACATAACACGAACGACAACTCGAACGAGGCTCTGAATCTGGTCCGCAATCGACGCGTTTCTTACAACGAAAAATCTAACTACAATGTAGTGTCTTCTTAAAAGTTGAGCTACCTCAATCGAATAACTCGGTTGACTTCAACAATCTCGGATTCATCAAGTAAGCCGCCATTGGGATTTCTTTAAGTCACACGATCAAAACATTGCGGGCCCATAAAGTCAGCCATCACACCAAGCTGTTTAGCTTATAATCGGGTGGCAATATTTCTTTAACGGCAGCTTTGACGTATATTTTAAATGCTGACGTCTGTTCTACGTTCAGTTACTTAGAGGTTAACCGGATCCTTACCACCTTCTCCAAATTTGAGTTTGTGAACCCGAGCGCAGGAGAACGTACAGGTTGGCTTTGTGTACAGTCTAGGTTCAGATTAGCCTATTCAACCCGCACACTGTTTTAATAATACACAGTTTATATTGTAACAAAATGTTAGACGATAGTGTACATTAAGATGACCATACGTACATTGTTCAGAAATGCCGAAATATACCCTTTTCCACGAACGGAATCTTCCTACTTTGGCATAATCACATTCTATGACAGTTCAAAGCAAGATCAGACCTCGCGGATTTAGTGACTGATATAGAAGGTTGATTTTCGCAGAGCGATGCTCAATTTGATTATGTTATGGCAGCTTTTGCCACATGCTATCTGTAATATAAACGTTGTAATACAAATGCCGTTTTCCAATTATTAATAAGGACTTTCGAGCTCACTGAAGCGTCTACTTTTATTTGTTTATGTTACTTTATCTCCATAAAATACTGATGAGCATAGAACACTTAGTCACTTATAATTTTCACATTTTTTAAAAAGGTGGCGGTTATCGAACAAGTGGTGGAAAGTGAAACGGCAGGAAAAGTAAATGAAGTTGAACATGAGCATTTGAGAAAAAACTGCCTTATATTTAATTTAATTCAATCTATATGAATGTTGAACATGTTTACATATCTGAACGATTAAATATTGGTTTAAATGTGATATCAAAATAATTGTTAATAAGTGCATGTACATATATGTGAACTACATGGAACAGTGTATATAAAATAAAACAATACCATTTATATAATAGTTCTTTATATACCGATATATTATTATCCATGTTAATTGTGTTTTAACATATTCTCTCATGTAGACCCCTTTAAGCGCATCTATAGCAGACCACTTTTGAAAACAATGAGTATTTCTCCTTTTCCAATAATATTTCAATCTAAATGTAATTACTAACCATGTATTGATAGACGTTTTCAAAACGTTTGAATAGATGTTACGGAAGTCGTCTGTTGCCGATTTATTGTATATTGAAAACGTTTAATACTTGTACCCCACCTTAATATATGTATGGCAATGCCTACATGTATCATGTTGTACCACGGTTGGACAGTAGACAGCGTCAAGGGATGTCGATTTATAAATCCGGCGATCGAATACGGGCACAACCATTAATTTCGTAGGAAAAAGGCATCACACATTAGTGCTACTCTTTAACTCCATTACATTAATCAACCAAAGCATACAATATAGATACAACAAATCCACCTCGGAACCACAGACATGCGGCTTTCTCCAAAAGGTTTATAGCGTCTCTGTTGTATGATGATTAGTACATATACATGTATGCTTACAGCTGTATTGAAATCAAATCCCAGGCAACTGGATACCTTCTCATATAGAATATAAAACTCATTTGTGGAAGAAGAATGTCGCTTTTGTAAATGATTTTTGTCAATTATCGGAAATAATACTCGACCGAGATGGGGTAAGAATTCACCAGGCGAAATCGGTTACCGTCTTTTTGGACCAAATCGGGCCCGAACAAAACCGATGTATCACATTCTCTACCTTAACTTTCAAACAAGGTCAACAGACTAAACATGATCTAACCAATAATTTCCAGTGCATCCTATACACATTGACAGTGAATTTAAACTCAATGTCATATATTGAATGCATTCTGGTATACATTTATTTCTTGGCAAACAAAGTTTTTTTATGGACTATTTGGCTATTTCGTCTGGAGCGTTCATAGCAGACGAACTACTTTACTATAGTACGCCGTGAACAAGACTACATTGTTGGTTCGTGGTACTAATTTACTATAGTACGCCTGGTTTAACGTACCAGACTACAGTCGGCGTTCATTCACGTAGTACTAATTAATTACATAGTACGCTAGGAACATAACTACATTGTTGGTTCATGCCAGACGTACACATTTAATATAGTACGCCGGGTACCATGTTCATGCCAGACGTACTAATTCATTATTTGCGTCGTGTCGTACACGGTCTGAGATGACAATAGACGATTAAGATCTGTCTATGATAATGCTTAGTCTGCTGATATTATTCCCTGTGTTCAATGCATTCGAAAGAGCATACTGGATTGACTAGTATGTAGTTCGATACTAAGGTATTTATTTTAGGTCCTCCGGCGTTCGATTTGAGCAACGATTGCTGAGTCGGTATTACGGAGACTACCAGTTTAGGGATATTGAGTTAGGAGTCTGACACACGCCCATTCATTATGTTTGATGAGCGACATACGGATAACTGAACCAGCTAAATTACCTGGGTCCAGTTGTTGAACTTGTGGTTAAATTTTAACCAAGGGTTAAATTTTGTAACCTTTTGTTAAATTTAACCATTGGTTATTTTTTGTTGTTCATCTCTCAGTTAAATTTAACCAAGGGTTAAACAAAATTAACCCTTGGTTAAATACTACTAAATTTAACCGAGGTAACCATTTACTTGGGACGTATATTGGGCGGAAGGAATTTGAGAGAAAGCCTGGGAAAACACGTTATATAGAACGGGCCCTCGCGATGTAGCTGAAATATCATTTAAAACGAGGTTAAACTGCGGGAAATAGATCAATCCGATAATCTTTCTTTTCGTATTACTAGGTTAATTCCTGTTCGGGTTCGGATTTGATTTATTTGATATTACATCAAGTTATTTAGTATAGTAAGCGTCATACATGTACCTTTGTTAATTACTCAAAACTGGTACAATGGTGCTAAGGAATGTGGATTAAACATATTTTCTTATTATGTATACGTACGAAATATTCACTCGTTGAAGCTAAACGACGTTCTCAACAATTTATTAGTCATATCAATTAGGTCAGTTCACATATCATCCTATTACTCTCCACATCAGTCTTTCCAAGTAACTGGCTGTATGTCCTTTGTCTTTTGTCAAATGTCGGTCAGAAGCTGGAGTTCGAATTCATAACATCTTTGTCGCTACCCAATAAGCTACAGAACTTGGCATTTATCATATGTTCTAATAAAGGGAGCAGTTGAACCGGCAAACCAAAAAAAAGCCGTGGTATTGAAAGTGACAGAGAAAACTAAGAACGACGACACTTATATCATATCGGAAGTTATATGATATCCCTTCATTACTAATGAGGGCTACTTCCATAGCAATCTAAAACCTTTCACTGATGGAAATGATATACATTTTAAATTGTCAATTAACTTGTTTTACGTGTGTTATACTATTCTATACACAATAATACATTGCAAGGCAGTCCTAAATATTCCGTTCTCGCAAATATTACCCTCATCCTGATCAATAAGCCGCTTCTGGCTATCTGTAGTCTTATTGGTTCAACTAGCAGAGCTCGGATTCGTACCTACAACCTCTTGTTTGACAGTCCGCGTTGTTACCAACGGAGCTACAGGGGCGTTGTAATTTCAATATATTCGAATAAAGGACGAAGATGTAGATAGCAGCATACTAAAAAACCATTTTAGTGAAAGAGACATAAAATACCATGACAACAAACTAAGCATGATGACAGTTCAGCTGGTTGATTATTTGTAATAATTCATTATCCTTCTTGTATAGATACATGTTTTGTATGTGTACATCGCTAAATATTGATATTTACGAAGCATTTGTACATATAAGCTGTGTACATGCAATTTAAATGTTGAACAGAGTAAATTGTAAAAACCTTCGAAGTTCGAATTCGGAAACAGAATGTTTTTGACCTTTCATTGGAAGAGCGTTAATTATCTGGTATCGCTTGCTGGTTCATCTATCCATGTACAATGACATTAATTACGTTTTGCTATCATTGATAAGGTGAACTGAACTGTTGAATAATTAAAGAAATGAAACATCTCTATCGCCTTTTACCGCTCAATTATGCTTCGCATTTCCGTTATCCTTCATCCAGCAAACTGTGTGGATTTTAATACTATTGTATTCTTGTTTTTTACCTTTTACCGCTTCTGTTATGCTTTATCCAGCAAATTGCGAAGATTTCTTCACTCTAACATTCTTGTTTTTAGATCAGTTGTGTGTTCATGCTGTAGTTACACTCAGTTCATTTCAAGATCAGACATTACGTGTGTGCAGTTTGATTTCTTTTTACGACTGTCTCTCCCTTTCATCACTTACAGACGCTTAGTACTGGTAAGATGCCCAGGAAACGTTGTGCTATTACTGAACACAAACGTTAATATGGGATTCAACAACGAACAATCAATGGATCCCATATGACAGAATACAATGAAACACGAATTATACAGGCCGATCTACAAAGAATGGAACATAATACAGTATGAGAAGAAGTATATTAGCCATATGGTGAATAATACATTATGAATAGAAACCAATAAGTCATATGTTATAAAATATACAGTCTTGCATAAGCGGATCTCGCCTGGATCGATTTCTCCATGTTCACAATGTTTCCAACAGATTGTGATACACATGGGCTTCATATAACATTACTTCGGGTTGGTTTACAAGTGACTGGTCTTTTACATAGGAATGCACATTTAATAAACAAGATATATAACTAAATACAATCCATTATTTCCCACCATGTTTTTCCAACGTCATTAGTACACATAAGTTGCATAAACTAAAACATCAATACCAAAGTCAGTTAACAAATACTTCCGTGGCACATATCCTTCCACTAGATCAATATAAAAAGTGTCAAGTTTGAAGCCAATCCGGCAAACAGAAACAAAGTAATAACCGCTTTAATGCAAATGACGACGGATAGACAGAAGGACAGACATAATCCCTAAGTGTCTCCCTGCCTTACTTAAGGAAGCGACAAAAACACCATATTATTAATGGCACAATCATGCAATATATATAGTACAAAGAAATACAGTTTTTCCACAATCATTCTGGTCTGTCAATCTGGAAAAATAAATTGATAAATTGTAGTTATTTTGGTCGTAATATTTACAAAAATTGCTTTCCAAATTATATTTTAAAATTTGTGATAAGAAAAACTTCCTACATGTTGAAAAAGTGTGCAATTATCATTAGATTTATATTATATTGTTCATTACTAAGCTAGGCTACAATACCTTGTGGTGTTTGGATTTTGTTTGTTTTAGTGGGGTTTTAAACCTTTTTCAAAATTATTCTAGTAATATCACGGAAACAATTTACTTATTTTTATCCCTGGGTAAACAAACCAGTACTAGACTAGGATATATGCCTTGTCTTAGGGCACTCAAACATTATTGCGGCAACTGGTGATTGAACCCGGGACGCCTGGTTCCAAATTAATGACGCTAACTACTCGGATTCCTTGGATATTATGGCAATTGACTTAGTAGTTCCAAGACTGATTCTGCATACATAACGATTAATGAGTCGCATCTGACGTTTTGGCGGGAAGAAGGCCTTAATGTCTTTTAGCAATTGCTCGTTTTCCACAATGTTTTCATAATTCGATTACGACAGAATGTGTGAATGGTTGTCGATATCATACAAGAGGCCCAATACAAACAATTTTAATACATAAAATGTTAATAAATATGTAATTTAAAAGAAAAAATATAAAATGTAATTCTCAGACAAAATTTTCGTAGAGGGCATTCACAATCAAAAAGATAATAGGTGTTAACAGTTATGTCATACTAACTAGATAAAGATAGAAAACATTTAGGGACAATAAGATTATGATCATTTTTAGCACTTTCTCATATTTCTGCAAATTCATACAAGACGCAAAAATAGACCAAGATACAATTAAGTTTGTGGGAAAAGTTGAAATTATTATTGATGCAAAAAGTGTTTTATACATGTTATATAATCTGTAATGGATTAATAGTCTTACCGTTGTTATTGGATCCAATAGCCGGCCTGAAAATTCCGTCAAGTCGTAAAAACATTGCTTGGAGACAAGGAGCAATAATTTGTTTGAGTATCCATAACAGGATCTTTGTAGAACACTTTTCAACCGTTTTTTTAATTATCTTTTTTTATTTAAGAGAATCTGATTTAACACATATACAATGCATATTGAAAGTCATAAAGCATCAGGAAATATATTTTTTTTCATTCTAACTAAAGATTACCATAAAAATCATTTCATACTACCATTAAAGTATAGATTTGGAATTGATATATGTGCATTTGTTTGGGCCTTTTTACTACCTCCCTTTAATTCTTAGTATGTGATGTCAGTGGTGACGTCATATTTCACAAAATGTGATGTCATTTCAAATATTTCTGACATTAATTGGATCTTTAATTGGATGGGCAAATGAAGTAGACGGTTAACCAGTAACGGCCCAATTTATACATTGTTACACGATGTCTTTAAGCTGTTCGAACGCTTCGCCACCTATAACACATCTGTGAAAGACGACTTTGACAATGATACTCTAGGCTAGAATTTGGAACGTATCTACTAATGAAAGAACAACCATAATATGAACTACAAGACAAAGAGAAAAAATGCTCCGTCTAAGCTATACTATCCCTTGGCAACACTGTGTGTATCAGTTGTATCGAGATGTGTCTACATGTGGTGAAGAGTTAACTGAACACATGTCTACATGTGGTGAAGACGTTATTAAACACATTCAGGTATTATTTGGAGCAATTAAAATATGAATACAAATTCAAATGTGATATATCGTGTGATTACATTCTTTAAGAAAACCCCATATAACTAGTTTTAAATTGAATGTTACTTGACACTATCGAAGCTTACCTTAAAAGCAAATATGTAATCTTTGGGCAGTTCATCCAAGTATGTGCATATTTAAAGAGTTTGTTGAAAATGCATATTTTGTCATTTTAATATAATTTCTTTTAGACAGTATTGCTTTATAATTGAATTCTAACCAAAAGTTATTATACTAAATTGAACTATTATGAATTTAGAAGTTTAAACAAGTTAGGATAGTCAAATGACTCGATTATACATTTATTAATAAAATATATTCAGACAAATAAAGATGAAGTTTATTACGACAGATATGTACACTTATATTAAGATAACTACGAATAACTTGGTCATGTATAAATCTACAAATGATTTTTATTTATTTCATTAAATCAAAAGATAATTAATAAAACAGTCCCTACAGTATACCCTTTACTAATATTAATGATAAAGATATTCGGTCTTTAAATGTTTAATTAAGTTTATTATATAACTTGTATAATTATGTTGCTATATGTAAAGATCTAATGATTTAATTAATAAAAGACCCTCTTTACTGATTTGTATGTGTGATATTTACGTTTATCCCCAAATTAAAGCATTGTTGTGTTCTTCAATTTTGGAATATGACAAAACAATTCAGCTGCATCATGTAAAAGAGTGAAACAAGTTTATTCAATTGTTTGAAAAATAAAGTTGAACAAACCATCATATTTATACACGTGTGTTTAAAGCAGGGGGTGAGGAAGATATGAACCCGCCAATGGGAAAATGTACAAGTTAGCAATTCTAAACAGTGTATGTTCAGATATTTCTGTATTTCTGTTCCGTCTTATACTTATACAAGTGTACGTAAGTTAACAGAAACTTCCTTCACACTTAAGAAACATAAAAATATCATATGTTATTATTATAGATTTTCAAAAAAAAAGTTCAGATACACAGTCTCATTTGGATTACCACTGTTAAAAAATAACCAGCTAGTACCTTTTCCCACGTATATTTTAATTGACCACCGGAATGTAAGTTTAAGTGTATCTAATTCACAAGATACATGGAGCTACAAGAGCTAGAGCTTAAATATTTTCTAAGTTGGCATAACTTAGTGATCCCTCACCAAATTTGTACGAAAGATGACCCCAATCTCCCTCGCAGGGTTGCCGCTCCTTACGCTCACTCATACATGAATGTAATGAGTCGATAGTGTTAGAGAATGAGATTATTCCGGAAATACATAAGCATGGGGACTTGTAGTCTGATATACAAAACCGCATGACAATAATACAAGCTCATAGTGTTGGTGAGACCCCTGATACATGTACGGGTAATAACGTATAAGCATGCAATTTAGTGTGTCCACTTTCTCCTTGAATTCACCATTGTTGATACATATATTTATTCCATTCCGTTCCATTTTCTCAGTTAGTCCATACGTTATCCTCTCTGTGATATTTACCTGCTGTTGTCATCTGCCTTTTGGCATATTATCACTTAGTGCATGTTTATAGCATGATTTTGTAGAAGGTCACTCAGCATATCCAGTATATTATTCTTTCTCAATAATTGTTTATTTTCCCGTAATAAATTAGATTTTGAGTTGTATTGTTTGTTCTTGTTAGTTCAAATAAGGGCTGGATAAAAGCTATACTTGTTTCGAAAATGAATTCCAAGAATGTATGTCTGATCTTTTCTCAAACCAACCAATACAAATGTATGATCATACAACAGCATATACTTTGCATTCCTAAACCAATGAAAATTTTTAAAGAAATGATTTGTAAGCAAATCTCTGAATCCATTTAAGCTAAAACTTTGTTGCAAATAATGCCTTATAAGATATTTTCTATTTTATAGTAAAGATCTTATTTCATTTTTCACCTGACCTAATACATGTAAGTATGCATCTACTTTTACCTATATACATTGTTTAACATGTGTTCAAATAAAAAGACCATTAACCACTTGACAGCCCAGTTTCAGGGATGTAAGATATTTTCCAGTAGTACCTCATCAGCATTTCAACTTGGTCAAAACAAAATAATGACGATCAATTCACATGGACCCTCTGACACGTTTTATGTAAAAAGAAAAGAGGATGTTACATCTCATTCCAAAACTGTTAAAATATTTCAGCAGTAATTGTGTAGCAACTTTATAAGCACTGTCTTGAAATCAGAATAAACTAGATCAATTCCCAGCTCATCCGTCGATGGCTTGCTTGCTTTTATGTGAAAAGGTAGATTTTTACATATCATTTCAAAACGGTTTACTAAACTAAATCAATTCTCGGCTCATTCGTTGATGGCTTGTTTCGTACACCCAACAATGCTAACGATTGTGTGATGCTTGATCTCATCTTCGTGTTGATTAGTTGACAGTATTATACTTCATTTCTAAATTATCCACAATTGCGATTACCCTTCAAAGAATAGAAGTTAATTAGTCAATATTTTCATTTGAATACATTTTATTTAACATATTGGTCATTCTAAAGCTAAAGCCTGTTTCCAAAAGCTTTTTATACAGTGTATTAGTATGCACAGTTTCAAAGGCACGCTTAAAATCGTAAAAATGCACCGTATCTTACGTTTTTCATTTAAAACCTTTTGTTTCAGAGACTGTTAAGACATAGATGTCAACAGATGTAGAATGACCATCACGAAACCAAAATGTACATTGTTGTGAATATTTTCACGTTCACTCCATTGATTAAGTCATATGTTTAGTGTCGGTGAGACTAAAGAAGAGTATTAGTATAACGTTGTACATACAGCAAATAATATACAAGAGGGCCTGGGAACGAGGGTATCTAATGATGTAAAAGATGGGACCGCATAGTTTGAGTGTTGTGTCTGGACGCCATATGTTAATTTTCTTCTCAAGATTGATCAAAATTAATCGGGTCCTAGCTTGGTTTTTTTATTGTTTGATTTGAATGCTCGAAATGTGCATTTTGAAATCACACACCGAATCGGGTGATGCCTGGAATTTCTTCATCTTTCTTTTTACGGAACAGAAATCTGAATGCTTAGTTACAGTTCACCGGCGTATTAGATTTACAAAACACTAGATAAGTGTCACTGATGCATACTTTGTTCGTAAAGAAAACCAAGTTAGGTCCTGTTATTATGGAACTATTCTAAAGCGTCGCTAAATCTGTTGCCTTTAGTATCCAATTTTAATCTAATCTTATCTCTTCAAAGTTACCTCTTTTTGTAGTCATATTTCAAAGACATTTCGACGATTGCTTGACCGCCCTAACCTATGTTTAACGGATTGAGTCTGGCTAATGTGTCTGCCTGTCTACGATATATTTGGTATACTTTGACCAAAAAGGAAATCTTCTTTTGTACATTCAACTAATTTATGTTCTGCACTCCCTGAAACAGTAATACGTTCCACACTATCTCTGTTATCTTTTCTCAGAAATGAACTACTCCGAATAAGAGTTCTGATTGGAACAATTTGCTAGAATATTTGAGTCTGACTTGAGCACAAAGATATACATATTTATAGTTTGGACAATTGGGTTGGAAAAAGAACTCTAAATTATTAAAAACGTCATCTCTAACACAATACGCCCGGCAAGTAACTTTTCTGTAAGCATATCTCTGACTATTCCTTCATATTCTATACTAACCTAATCTGATATTAATGTTTTTAGATCGGTTGTAACATATATTACAATACCCCTACCGTTATAATCACAAGTAAACATGTCGTACCCCTATCTTATATAGCCTGGTCATACTGTAAGAATGCCTGTAATCCTTGGCGCTTGGCGTTAAGGCTAAACGGGTTAGCATTACGACTGACTGGCAGGTTTCAAAATAAATGGACACATAGAACAGGTACCTTACACCGTGAGCTAACTTTTAAAAAATGAAAAATCACGAACAAAGTAAATTGTGGAATTTTGGTTATCACAAGTGTGTCATATGTTTTAATAACATGTATATTGATGATTGTACATACATTAAAGTAGTATGGTAATCTTTTAGTTATTGATATTGTCACCTCTATTGAAAGGGTAAGCCATTTCTGACTAATGACACGCCTTTTTCCTGAATCCTTCTTAACTATCCGAACCCTACCCTTTTGACAGGCTTCCGTAACTAATGTTCAACTAGCTGACAGCCAACCAACCGGACATGTCGGAACGGTCACCACTGTGACCACTTCGAATCGAACGTTAACCATTGGGCTATTCGGATCGGTATCTGACTGGAATTGATAGTATTGAATGATCAACGTATGAAATTTAATAGACGATGGTTTACAACTCGTAATTATTCGAGAATTCCCGGTATTTAGTAATCATGCATGCACTATATAAATAGCGATTATAACCGACTGTAAGTTAAAAACATGCCTTAACCCAAAACTCCTTTATGTAGAAAACATATTCAGTAAACTACTGGCGATTAACATCCGCAGGACAATTAACCCTACACATGTTTCGAAACAAATGCGATAATAAATGCCAAGTCTATTCTTTTATTGAGGATACTTAATATATGTCCCTCAAAACCATCATTCCCACCCCCTATTTCTTCTGTGTCACGTCCTTCCACTAGATAAATAATCGTATAATCAGCGACACCACTGCTCTTAAGATAGATTTCTTATCAACATTAACCTGATTCAGACCAATACGATGTTGATATACATGTAGATGTATTTTATAATTGAGACGTCAGTCTCGCGAGAAAAACGAGACAACCAATAATGTGGACTATGTGTAAAGTATGGTTCCGGATCAGCCTAAGCATGCCGCACAGGCGACCCGGACATACAATTGTTGCATCTTGTCCATGTTCTGTTTCAGGAGTCATTACTCTGTACCGCTATGACACTGAGGCGGAATGTGTCGCCCGGATCAGTTTGCGCGGAGAGCGCAGGCTGATCTAGTCGATCCATTACGCAGGTGCCATAATATTGGTTTTCTCACGGGAAGGCTCAATATATGAATACTGTTATGAATTTCATAAGTTTAGATAAATATGAAGCACGATTTAGATTTTATGCCAATGCATGCAGACCATGGTGATCTTAATCTTTGAACAAAGGCTAGAATCTGGTTTACCCTTAATCACATACATATGCTTTCTGGTGTTTTCGAAAACGTTGCGGCAGAGTGAGCAAATGCTCACAAGGAAACATTTCCCATTTTGTTACAATGGTTATATTTTTTTCAATTAAATGACTTCCAACAATATAAATTGTTTCACATGTTTGCCTGTGTTTTCTGTATGCACAGAATCACCGGATCTTCACTGAACTTATATTTAATAAGACCCTTTATTGCCCGGTACAGCTATATATTTTTATTGTGAAAAAAAACCCAGATAGCCTAGCCCTTACTTAGTGTTAAGTAATAAGTAAATATTTCAGAGCGTATTTCTTTTATTAACCAGTAGTATTAGTCAGTAATTCAACTATGTATGTAAACTGACTGATTTATTTACAAATGTTGTAACAAATGAATGGTGATATGTGTTCCTACCCTATTCAAGATTTTGAAGTATTACTTAGCGCTAAGTACTTGTTGTGGAAATTGGGCCTGACATGATTATTAACATTATTAACACGAATGTATTGTTTTTTTCTATTAAAGAACTATTTGTGCCGCTGTAATCCTCTTCCCAATCAAACTATGGAGAATTAGCGTGGCGTTACCAGTTGAATGTTAAATACGCACTTTAAAAAGAAATCGATGAGGCGTGTTGATCAGCCTGCGTTCGTTCGTTTGCTTGGGTTTAAGTGAACAGTCCTTCGCGTCAGGGTGATCTTCACATAATAGATGGACAATCCTTCTGAAAAAGAAAGAGTTCTGTCCGATAGTGGACTTCAGATGGAGACGCGATTTCCAAAGATTTTTCAATTATACAACTAAATTACTTATCTCTTTCACTGACGAATTTCACAAAGTCTTCTATGTTGAAAACCGATCAGTTTCCGTCTTACAGTAACATTTGGAAAACTTAATGTTTAAGTGACCAACAATGCATATTTCAGGAGAGAGTGCTCTTTATGAGCGTTCTCACCTGAATCTGCACTGTGTGCAATAGCCTTTAATTTCCCACTGCAGCAAAAGAGTTAATGTAATACATGGTCTCTCTGAGTAATTTTTAAGTACCGAAGTGCTAACAAAAAAGCCTTGCGTCGACACCGCTGCAGTATTGCTTATCTTGTTCTCAACAATAAGAAAACCATTATGGCGCATCTGCAAGAATGTCATTGGAATCGAACCTAAATATTCCGTTGTATTTATATTGGATCCGACAACACCGCATCCACTTTCTAGACCCAACACATTAAAATATATAACACAATCCCAACATTCGTTTATTAATATGCAATATTTTCCTTATTGATACATTTTATGATTTTGTAGGCGGCAACTTTATTGACTGATGCAAAGGTCAATCTGAGAGCTCAGCTAAACATAAGCGTGTTCTACTGCAGAGACGTTTAGCTCTGTTTTAAAGAGGTTTCTTGAGACCTTCTACAAACTATTGAAGAACTGCGTATAGCCAGATAAGACCGTTCAGATGCAATGTCTTATCACAGGAATCCGAATTTCTATGACAGAAAAAAAATGCGTAAAAATCA
Organism: Clinocardium nuttallii; assembly: GCA_031471495.1. Lineage (NCBI taxonomy): Eukaryota > Metazoa > Mollusca > Bivalvia > Cardiida > Cardiidae > Clinocardium > Clinocardium nuttallii. Next base: position 23,447 of record JAUELF010002214.1, read on the forward strand.
CACCATACCATTATTATTAAACTATATAGGCCGTATAGAGGGGCTATGTATAGTAACACGTGCGGAATTCCCCAATTTATAATTTCGATCAGTATATCGTAGCGTATAGGCAATATAGAGACACATTTTGAGTATTTAAACGACTATGGTGTGATTTTCGCATTTTCTTCTGTTATAGAAATTCGGATTCCTGTGGTCTTATCTTGACCATTACTGGTCATAAATACCTTACGGTTGGTTTTCGCAAATGAACAATGTTTGTCAGAATTACTTGAAAAATTGTTGTATTATTGGCGAAAGGTGCAAAGCCAGATCAACACGCGTGGATTCGAAGGCTGATCTGATGCTGCTACACTAGTCGAAACTGTATTATTGTTAGAATTGGTAGGGCATGAGACATTTGGTCTTACTTGGGATTTTCTTCGCAATTAAACGTAAATTTGAGATTCTCCATTGCTGCCTTCAGGTCTATCAACGATCCGGTATTGCAGTCTTCCCTGAAATTATACATTATCATTGTACTCATAATACCCGAGCTATGACCTTATGAGAGTTCACTGTAACAAGAAAATGGGTCTAGTGTGAAGTATTAGATGATCAAAGATCTTAAATGCAATTGCAAGAGTTGATTACACAATATGAAAAAGTAATGTACTACAGTGTTGACCTTTCATTTGAATCTAAATGCACATGTCTTATTACTACAATTTAAATATCTTCATTTAATGAGCGCCAGGTTGACCGGCGTGGTGTCCCGAGTTCGAACTCTAGTCAGGGCGGTCATGGTAGAGTGCCCTTTGGCTTGGCATATTTCCTATCCTAGTACTGCCTTTTCAGGGATCATGTCTTTTTGAACTATCTTCGTGATATAACTAAAACAATGCTGAAATCGACGTAAAACCCCATTAAAAAATCAATACACGCCATTTATGTTTATCAAACAATTTGATACGAAATTTGAAGAAGAGGAATGGTTTGCAGTTCTTTTTGCATCCGTCGATATGGGTTTAAATGATTCTCTGATTTGGGGGTCATTTAAACTAGCATCGGATTACAACTTTTGGGGCTACAGTTCTAGTTTTTTATCCTTTGTTTTTCTTTTTAAATGACCACTTTAATTTGAATACTTACCTCTTACACACGCAATATATATAACCCTTTCCCACATTAAACATCTTTAGCCAAATATGCAATAGCTCGACACGAGCAATTTCTCCTTTTTCGCAATGTTTTTAAAAGCCGTCTGCAGCAAAGGCGTCAGAAAGCATCTCTTATTTTGGTAAGGGTTAAATTGTATGCTCCTAAACAAATGAACAATTCAAGTCAAACAAGGGACCATGACTACAGATAATTGTTGAGTCTAGTATCGTAGTATCCGGATACACCAAACGCTCGGACATTTGAAATCCAATAGATGCAGTGATTGGAGTTTAACAACGTTTTCAAATGTATTTCAATATTTAAATTTAAATATCACGTCGCCGTAAAGTTTTCTGGGCGTCAATTTGGTCGTATAAGTATCACGGATGTTTGCTAACGAAATGGCATTTGACATTTGAAATACCATATCCGTTAACTTTAAAATTTGTAATTTAAGCGTCGACGTTAGATTGGTAATTTACAATTTAAGCCAAATACACACTTTGATACTCAATGATTTTGTGTTGTAAATTCTTATTTTTGATTTATTTTGTACAAATATTACAGATTAAAGAGAGTCAGCTCTTAAGCAATTTTCTCATCCGTCCAAAATCAGCATTGCTTGTCTTTTAGTTATCACGATCTTTCTTATGAAAGTCGTATATTTAATATGTATGTTTTGTATATATATATGTCCTTCTACATCTTGTTACTTTTGGTTTGACAAAAGTGTCTGCCGTTCTTATCTGATAATAATTGCCAATAATTTACTATTCTCAAAATGTTTGATTTTAAAATGAATATCATGTTTTACTTGTTTTTCCAAAATATACAACTTTAAGAAGAAAGTATTTGACAACATACTTCTGCCATTGACCATCAATAAACACATTTTTGATACTTAACGTCATCAAATTCGCCTGGGTTAATAATCAGCCTATCAAAATGTATGCATTGTATTTTTAAATACAGAAACAATAATGATTGATCTATATTATGAAATATAATCTACAGTTTAAATTAAGACTTAAAAACATCCAAGAAAGTTGTGAATTCATGTGTTACAAATGAATGCTCATAGTATACGTTTTTGTTAGTATTATAAAATGATTAATGATATTATAAGTATTTTATTTATTGACACTTCTCTGTAAACTCTAAGTGTTGATATGTCAGGGGATTTTACCTACTGCATCTGGCAACTTGTGTATGTTAATTTTTTTCCGAGTGTATATCACTCGTTTTTGCTATTTTTGCTTTATCTTATTCCAATGGAATTATATTCTGTTTTGATTTGTAGTGTGTAGCGTATTCATACTCACGTTGGTTTTGTGTCTACACCATGAACCAGTATAACACGAATTTGCGAGGTCTTTGGTAAATTAGGTAGTTCATGTAAACTGAAAAAACTGAAAAATCAAAATTAGATTTGTTCTTGTTTATGTTGTAGGTTAAGACACTGTGCTCACAAATCAAATTGAAAATGTTAAGACAAGTCATCAACTTCAAGCTTAGATACGCATTCAGAAAAGTAAACTATCGCCAAAAAAATACCCATATTGTTCGTTTCATATCAAATGATAGTACACTTATTCTTAGAAAACTTAACTTGGGGTAAAAGGTCTGCGCCACTTTACAGAATTAGAACTGTATAAAAATCAGCTTTAAGTATTGGTGTATGATTGAGGAAATGTAAATGCAACCGGCAGCAATTTATAATCACAGAGAATAAATAAATGACCGCTATCAAAGACTATTGTTTATAGCCGAAATGGTACAGTTGTGACAGTCTGACCAGCTACATCATATTGTCCATTGGGGGAAAACACAGGTAAATAAACGAATTCGCATAGTGATTGGTATTGTTCGTAAGTTTTATTATGAAGATATAAATCGAGGTAAACCCTAGGGTCTCACGACTCTCTCCCTTCCCTCTCTATCTCTCGCTGTTCGCTTCCTATATCAAAAACATACATTATATACTACAGGCATGGCGTCATATACACATGATTATCCACTATACTGTATATAGGTACATTATATACTACAGGGATGGCGTCATATACACGTGACTATCCACTATCCCGTATATAGGTACATTATATACTACAGGGATGGCGTCATATACACGTGATTATCCACTATCCTGTATATCGGTACATTATATATATACTACAAGGATATACATGTGAATATCCACTATCCCGTATATAGGTACAGTATATGCTACAGTGATGGCGTCATATACACGTGAGTATCACTATCCGGTATGTAGGTACATCATATACTACAGGGATGGCGTCATATACACGTGATTATCCACTATCCTGTATATAGGGACATCATATACTACAGGGATGGCGTCATATACACGTGATTATCCACTATCCCGTATATAGGTACATTATATACTACAGGGATGGTGTCATATACACGTGAGTATCCACTATCCTGTATATAGGTACATTATATACTACAGGGATGGCGTCATATACACGTGAGTATCAACTATTCCGTCCGTATATAGGTACATCATATACTACAGGGATGGCGTCATATACACGTGATTATCCACTCTCCTATATATAAATACATTATATACTACAGGGATGGCGTCATATACAAATGATTATCCACTATCCTGTATATAGGTACATTTTATACTACAGGGATGGCGTCATATACAAGTGATTATCCACTAGCCAGTATAAAGGTACATTATATACCACAGGGATGGCGTCATATACACGTGATTATCCACTATCCTGTATATAGGTACATTGAATACTTCGGGGATGGCGTCATAAACACGTGATTATCCACTATCCTTTATATAGGTACATTATATAATGCAGGGATGGCGTCATATACACATGATTATCCACTATCCCGTATAAAGGTACATTATATACTACAAGGATGGCGTCATATACAGGTGAGTATCCACTAACCCGTATATAGGTACATTATATACTACAGGGATGGCGTCATATACACGTGATTATCAACTATCCCGTATATAGGTACATTATATACTACAGGGATGGCGTCATATACACGTGATTATCCACTATCCCGTATATAGGTACGCTGCTCGATGGAGCCACTTTCTCACGTATATATCTATAACCTCATTGTGTTACACAGTACCAAATATACATTAATGCCTTGTATACGGTTTAGTGAAAATCGGGGTTATCCTTTCAATTGATAATGATGGTATAAGCACACAATTAATATAATATAAGAGTCACTGAATACCTGGTATTGCGATATGCTAGCTTCGATGGGTCACTACCGCTTATTAACAAGAGTTCTACGGACCCCTTGTCTTTAAGAGAACTTGCAAACTGAAATGAATAAATGAACCGATTTACGTGGTATGCCAACAATTCAATTATTTACACTTGAGTCGCCAGTTGGTTACGTGCTCGAATGGTATAAGCTTTCCTCCTTCTCCTCTCTCGGAACGGTCTTTATCGGAACGGTATACAACGTTAGACGGAAACTTCTTCCATGACCGTTACACATACAGAAGGCGACGGAGTTAGGTCATGGTATATAGCAAACATTCAAAGCGTTAAACAAACCGGTTCTAAACTAGTTGCCTACCTATTTCTATAATATGCACGTAAATGTGTATCAGTCATGCGATGCATTTTCAAACCTCTATCAACCGTTGTATGGCGAATACAGTCGATATATTACCCGGTAAGAGGGGGTCGGATTAAACTGTTTTTCCCAAACTGTATCTCTCTTATTACATTTCCAAACTCTATGTTGTGGGTACTGAATGCAATCGTATCACTGATTAAGTACGCACCACATAGAGTACGAATGTAAATTAAGGATTGAAGAACATGCATAATGCCCTTTACAGCTCTGGACTGTAGCTAGAAAGATCCCCAACTTACCAATTTGGATGCCCCTCCCCAAAACGCCTTCACCGCCTCATTTTCCGAGAATTCTGGACACGACTCGTAGTTTATACCGATACACTTTGGGCACACTACACCGCACCAAGTGATATCATTGACCAGATAACCAAGAAGACTGTCTTCCAGTGTGACGCAATTCGGCACGTGATGTGAATATTCGTGAGCAAGATCTTTCGTACCTGACCATAGTAAGATCTGGAAACAAAAAGTTTGAATACTATTTTCGTTGTTATCACACATAATTATGTTATCCACAGCGTGACTATTTCCCATAAATCTCAACCTGTGTATTACGTTCTAAGAACAATGTGTTTTATATCGTCCCCTCAAATTGTATATTTTAAAAGATACATGTAGGTTCAATTGACATTTATAACCTTTTCAAACGTACAACAAATCAGCAGAAGACGATTGTCATAATGTATTGGCAGTTAAAATGAAAATGTAAAAAATTACAGAATGTGTGGGATGTTTATGCATTATCATGCGTCACTATGAGGAAATGGATTACAGCATACTTGTATACGATTCAAGTTTTGCGTTTTTCGACTATGTGAAATGTTCCTTCCACAAATAAGCTGGCATTGGAGATGAATTATTGTCGGATAATTAGGAGAATGGTCAGCCATGTAATTGTTTATTCTTACTAGAGACATGTCTCTAGAATATATGTATGGCTCTAACTTCTCGATAACTTACATACATATAGAGATTATTCAACTTATTTGTTCAAAGATAAGATTAGAATTCACGAGCCCTTTCACAAGACGGCGAGTGAATTATATTCTTATCTTTAACAAAATAAGTTGAATAATCTGTTTATTACATTTCATTGTTATTTGTTGTAATACATTACATTTTTCATAACGCGTCTTCCACCATATTTTATGTTTACTGGGGATTATTTTGTGTCTTTTTACCTACTTTGAGCATTATTTTCGGATAAGCCGTGGCCGTGGAAAAAGGGAGGGGCACGCATCCACAATTGTGTACGAGATTATAGGTAGTTACACTGGTGTTAATTAAATGTAAATCAACGATTATGAATTTTCTTTCA